>JAOXYM010000007.1:17750451-17762910 GCA_028567055.1 Leptatherina wallacei | reverse complement strand
GACCCTGATGACCTGAGGGATCTGGTCGGTTCATAACGAACCAGAAGTTCCTGAATGTATTTTGGCCCTAAACCATTAAACGTATATTGTATGGTTAATTATTTGTTTACTTATTTATTGGCCTTTTTGATACATAAGCAAATTAGCCGATGGACCAAAAACAACAAAGAGTTGTTTTCATTTTGACTATTTGTTAAATGTCATTATACATAACTATGAATAAAAAAATGACAGCAAAAAAGGTGTTAGCTCATTTATGAAACAGCTGTTTCATGAATGAGCTAAGTCTTTTTATTGTTATTCCAGTAAATTGGACCCTTAACTGGAATAATTCAACTTCATGGGTTAACATCTTATTAGATGCTTACTCGGGGCGGCTGTTGCTCAGGAGGAAGAGCAGTTTGCCAACTGAAAAGTCAGTGGATTGATTCCCCTGACTTACATGTCGATGTGTCATTGGGCAAGACATTGAACCCCACATTGCCTCCCTGTGTGTACCAGGGTATGTGTGTGATAGGTTAAAGCACTTAATATCTTCCAATAGAAGGTGTGTGTGTTCGTGTTCTGATAGTTTCAAGCAAACACTAATGCATGTTATCCTGGGGTCATGGCTCAAAAAAGTTCTACTCTAAAGCATGCTTGTGGCTAAGATGGCGAGGCATATTGCTCGTGTTGCTGCCTTGGGCAACAACTTTAGCTCAACAGCATTTGCTGTAACTGGTTGTTTCATCCACATCCAACCTTTTTAAAAGCAAAGTATCTCCAGACAAGAGATGCATCTCTTTTTTTTTTTTTCAGCACAAGTTCTTTTCTGTCATCATGTTTAATTTCAATGTCTGTCGTAGCTTTGTTTTTAGAGCAGGTGCCCTGCTAAAAAAAAAAAAGCCCCCCCCTCAGTTTCCTGCTGCTCTACGTTCCAATCATTGTTTAGGCTGTTAAAACTGATTTGAAGTGAAATTCAAATATCGGTTACATGTGAGTAGATTATCTTTATGATAAACCATTATTGGTATGATATTTTCAGTTAATTATGCTTTAATATTATATTAAAAGTATTAATCTTTATTTGAAAGAAACAGTAAAATATCTTACATAGAATTGCATTCAATTTTTAAGCAGTATCTTGCTCCTGAAATTTCCTTTTGTGTGTCTGTCACACTTGGCTTGTGTGTTGTGTGCTGTCCTCTTCCTGTAAGTGGAAACTGTTGAGCAGGCCAAGAATGCTGACTAAAGAACATTGACTTGCATCTTTTTTTCTCTCCTTTTAAGTCTCTCCTCTCCTTTAGTCCTCTCCTCTCCTGTCCGCAAAAAAATAAAAAAATGTTTGCAACTGCTCTTGCTCTTCCATCATCTCTCTGTCCATACCCATTTTCTGATCCATGGAAATGGAAACTTGCTTCTCTCCTTTTAGCTGCAACCTAAACTATGTGAGCAAACGGCCTTCTAGTGTAAACAGGTGCTGGCGTTGGGTCTGCTCAGGGGAGTATCTGATCTTTCTAGTTGCATACTGACTAAACAAGCTCATAGATTGACAACTCCCAGTAGGGCAGTACTGTAACAGAAATATCTGTGTTCTGTGTTTCACAAATTCTATTATGCTCAAGCAACAGCAGATCAATTGAAGTGTGTTTACGCAGCCTTTGTTTCTGACTCTCTCAGACTTTTCTTTTCAGTTTGTCAGATTTAATTCTGTATTATCCTGGCCACTACATAATTGTGTGATTTTTCAAGTAATGCTTGAAATTATAGTTTGCTAATAATGTGCACTTATGTGGGAGAAAATCACCAAGCACTTGCATCACTCACAGACTCTGCCAGTTGCTGCATGTTAGTTGAACATTTTAAACTGAACACATCACACCACAAATCCTTGTGCATTTGTCTGAATGCATGTTTATGTGCGCCTGTGCACAAGATGTATGAGTCGGTGGGTGTCCTCGGTTTGCTGATGGTGTTTACCCAAGCTGCAGTGTGGTTGGCATGTCTCCACTAATCCAGCCTCTCTCTGGAGGGGCTCCTTATCCCAACCACTCAGTTTTTTTCCCCATGCAGCCATATCATGTTAGATAGTGAGAAACGGGTACATTGAATGTGCAATTCTATTCCACTCACACTTTACAAACAGAAATAAATCCTTCTCGTATGAGGGAGGCTTTATTCAAATGCTCTACCTACAATCAAATGTCATCCAACTCTGACTCTGTTTTATCCACCTTTCTGTCTCGCCTCGTTATTTGGACTCTTTCTTTCTGTGTCTTTCTCCCTTTCTATCTCGCATAACCCCCATCTCTGCAGCGCTGCACTGCTGACATCAGCAGCCAGGGAGCCCTCTGTACTTCTGAGCGACACAAATAGACACAGGCTGATAAAAAAGCACCACTCTTCTATAAATAGCCCCAGTATGTCTTTGCCTTGATGTGATTGAATGGAAATACGGCAATGCAAGAGAGTCAGACAGAAAATGAGAGCGAGTGAGCGAGGGTGATGGGATCGGAGATCACGAGGACCCACAGCACTGCCCCAGGGACCCCAGGGACCTGCTGTCTGTTGCTCACCCTGACACACTTCCCAGCTTAGATGAAGGGTTTTGTGCTGCTCTGCTCTGCCTCTCTCATATCATACCAGCACATCAGCAGCAGCACACTGTTCACTCCTATTGCTGAGAATTTATTTATTTATATATTTATTTGGTGCAGTGGAGAAAAGGTATTTGGCCTACTGTAATTTTAGTCGGGGATTGTTGTGAAACATTTCATATCATCTGTGAAACAAAAGATTCGGGATGATTTTATGTTGTTTCAAAGTAGAAAACAGGAAGGTTTTGTGTAGGTCTTAGTTTTCTTTAGAGTTTACTGCTGCAGCTTAAAATGACTTATGGAAAAATGTATTTAGCCAACCACTTAAAACCTCAAAGGAGATGTAAGGTCAGTTAAAAAGAAGAAACTCTTTGTTACTGCAAGCTTAGCCAGCTCACGAGAGGTTCAAATAGGCTATTCAGCTTTCAGAGACTGTAAGGAACTTTTGTCAGGTTACATGTGATCGCTTTGTTTATGCTAAGATGTAAACAAATAGCTCTGTTTTTGCCAGGTTATTGTTTCCACATAAAAAGAACTCTGAGTTGGAATTTGGTTGTTGTAAACAAACTTCATCCTTTTTCCTTCAGATCAGACCATTCAGTGTAAACGTACCCAGACAAAACTAAACATTACAGCAAACCGCTTTCTCTTTCAACTGTTAAAGGCCTGTTACCTAAAAGATCCTTAACATCTCCGCTGCTCAGTCAACGTTATTGTGTACTGAAAAAGCTGTTATAGTGACCATTTACTACTCTGAGGAAGACGCTTAAGTGCTGCTCTTGTGGGAATTGTACCAATGTGTTATTAAGTAACATATCCAAAATGCTCAAATCTTGATTGATTGTGCACATTAGTTTAGCTTGCAACCTGCTATGTATTAGTATGTAATGCCCCCCACAATGTTTCTCAAAACGCTAAGCAGCATGCAGAACAAGAACTAAAGCTTTTTCACAAAAAAGCAGCATCTGGAACTGATCAACTTTGACTTCCTGAAATACAAACCACAGGTGGCTAAAAAAGAAGCACCATCTGTTGACACGTTGATCAAATAAAACAAAGCTCAAATATTTAAATAATACATAATGGCACCTACAGTCATGTGAAAAAAGTACACCCTCTTCAAATTTTGAGGGTTTATGTATTGAAATACAAGTGTAAAATAAAAAACTGGTCCTCACCAGGTCTGCCAGGGTGAATACAAGCTCATATGAAGAGTAACACATGACATATGACGCTGTTTGATTATTTAAACAAAATGCCATCATATGAATCCATATGTTTGAATGGTATTCAAAGAATCCATCATATGAATCCATATTGACATAATTGGGGGTCCATCATCCTACAGCAAAAAAGATTATTCACAAGAATTCAAAACAGTTGCGAGTTTTCCCAGTAATTTATGTCTCGGCAAGCTCACCCCAAGGTCAGACTGTGCAATCCATCCATCCATTCTCCTCCAGTTATCTGGGGTCTGGCTGTGGGGGTAGCTGCCTAATCAGGGTTTTCCAGACTTCCCTCTCCTCAGACACTACTTCCAGCTCATCTGTGGGGATCCAGGCCAGGCCAGTCGAGAGACATGGTCCCTCCGTGTGTCCTGGGTCTTCCCCGGGAACACGTCACCAGAGAGGCATCCAGGAGGCATCTTAATCAGATCCCCAAGCCACCTCATCTGGCTCCTCTCAATACAGAGGGGCAGCGACTATACTGTGAGCCTCCAGGATGACCGAGCGGAGGAAACTCATTTCGGCTGCTTATATTCGCAGTCTGGTTCTCGCGGTCACTACCCACAGCTTATGACCATCGATGAGAGTAGGAATGTAGATCGACCGGTAAATCAAGAGCTTGGATTTTTGGCTCAGCTCCTCCTAACCACGACAGACCAGTCTACATCACTGCCAATGCCACACCAATCACCATCCTTCCCTCACTTGTGAACAAGACCCCAAGATACTTGAACTCCTCCACTTGTGACAGGACCTCATTCTCTACCTGAACCGTGCGTCAAGGTGAATCCAACTATATCTAGCTGGAACTGCTCAACCTCGCACACCAGCTCAGGCTCCTTCCCTGCCAGAGAGGTGACGTTCCACATCCCCAGAGCTAGCTTCTGCAGCCTAGGATCGGATCGCCAGGGTCCCTGCCTTTTGGCCACCGCCCAACTCGCATCGCACCCGACCCCCATGGCCCCTTCCACAGGTGGTGAGCCCACAGGAGGAGGGACCCATGTCACCCTTTTGGCATAGGTCCAGGCACTCGCCCCCTGTGCCCCACCTCCAGGCCCATCTCCAGAGGATGGCCCTGGTGACCTGCATCCAGGCAAGGGAAACTTGGCTCCAATATTGTTTTTTTATCATGGGCTATTATCATACCTACATTGTCTGGTCCCTCACCGAGAGACGCGTTTTCCATAGGGGACCCTACACGGGGCATGAATCCCCTGACAACGTAGCTTCTAGGATCACTGGGACACACAAACCCATCAACCACGATAAGGTGGCAGCCCAGGGAGTGGCAGACTGTGCAGGGTTCAGACAAATTGCAAAAAAAAAAATCCTCCAAAAAACAGAGATGCAGGTTTTGCAGCTGCACATGCTCCTTGTCGTCTTCTCAGTTTTCGGTGTATCTCTGTGGTAGGATTGCAGTGCCACTTGCAGGCCTGGCATTGTTCCTATAGCATTTTCACTGGTTTTGTGTGGATGCACATCTTTCTGGAAAAGTTTGAATGCTGCCACTTGTCTGTATGAAAAACTTTTATTTAAAAACAATATTGTTCAGTCTCTCTGTGAATGAGGCCATAGTGTGAGATGAAAATTCCTCCTTTTGTGTCCTGTTTTTGTAAGAATCACTGTTGATATACAGACATCACAAAGTAATCCGCTTTGGTTGTGTGTTTTTTTAGCCCCCTGCTGTACTGTTTCCATTGATTAATAACATATTCAGGATCAGTTTGCTTAGTAAAGCATTCTTTTAGTGCTTTGGTGTCAATTTCTTAAGTTTAACCACATGGTTGCTACATCACTGGAACTTTTTGTCTTGATCCTTCCTGTAGTTTTTATATTTCAGTCTCTAAGTTGACATTTTTAAGTTAATTTAAGGAGATATAGAATTTAAACTATTTTATAAGCAAAACTAAAGTGTTTTGTCATCTTTTTTCAGTGTTTATCATATTAATGTTAAGGCTGTTGTTCTGCTTTTAGAATTTGGTTATGTCAGTCAGTGCATTACTCTCAGAACCAGGGTAAATCTAGCTTTTCTCAAGAGGCTTTCATTGACCCACTAAGTAGTCAGTGAATAGGGAAGTGCAAAATTGAAAGAGTCTTTAACACAGGGCTACATGCACCATTTTCACCTACTTGGACTGCTCTTTTGAAGCTTTGAGTGTTCTCATTTCTGGCTCTCAATACCTGAAGCCACTGCGGTAGCAGTAGTATTACTTTTGTCTCCTTCTGTCTCCGTCTCATCAGAGTAGCTAATTACTACTAGTAGGATAAACTCCTCTGAATTTACACTTTCATGAATTCTGAATGTTCACTATACTTTTGATTTATCTTTTAGTAGATGGTATCACTACAAGGGCTGAATTGACCAGTAGCTTTTTGTTTTCTGAGTGTGTATGTGTGAGCAGGTGTTAAATGTAAAGATTGTAGCTTTATGTTCATGTCAAGTTAGGAGTTATTTTTTCTTTTTACTCTTAGTTGAGATACAGGTAAAAAAACAAACAAACACTGGCGACGGAACCAGAATGCATATCCGACACTTGCGTGAGCTGATGTCTATCTGACAGTTTGTGGTGCTTCCGGTCAGAATATCAATGAGCTGGATCTATGCTGTAATCATGAAACCTGCTCGGGGGGGGCAGCAATCTGTATTCTGCAGGACAAGGAATGCCAGGGTAAATTCATCTGATGCTTCAAAGGGACACACAAAACACACAAGGCCATTGTGTTCTAGGGTTTTAGCTTTGGGTCTTTGTCAGATACTGCTCTTAAACAGATTGTTTGGGATTACTAGTGCACTGGTTTAAAATTCTTATTAGACACAAGCCCTAACAAATGTAATACATGTACACATAATGTACCTCTCTGTTCCTTTGCCTTGTACACAGCTCAGGCAGGTAAGGTGAGCAGACAAAGCCTCCTGCAGGTCCTCTCCCATGTTTTGGCAGAAAAACAGAAGTGTTGGCATGCCTGCAGATTAAGCACTCAGTCCCTAGCTGACTTGATTAAAAGTTTTGTGGCCCAGAACCTGTTTTGCTCCCTCCCAAAATGTAAAATGTCTCCTTAATCTTTCCTACTCACAAGAAAATGTAACGAATCATAGAAATGTCTCAGAGAAGTGGACTACACCCTATCTACACCCTATATTTTGAGGGCAAGCCCCATCTTCTCTCTCCTTCTTTATTCATGTGTTTCTGTGTTTCACTTATTAATCCCAGAGGGAAAATGCCGAGTTAAAGCAGTTAAATAAAATATTCAGATTTCTGCAATATTAGCAGACACTGCTCCTGCTGCAGCCACGGCAACATGCTGCAGTAAGACTTTGTAATAATGACAGGAATGCATAGTTTTCTATTTAAAGGATAGATATATATATATATATATATATATATCAACATTCTGTAAAGCTTGATTGCTTTTCTCTCTCTATAGGTGATAGTGGACACCCCCACCAGCCCAGTCACCAGTGGCCTACCTTTATTTTTTGTGATTACAGTAACAGCTATCAAGCAGGTAAGACACTGCCTAAATGATGTTCATTAGTGCTGATAACAGAAATGTCTTTGGGATTTCTATAGCCATGTCCTCATTTCCTGATTGTCTTTCATCACATTATATCCTCCTACCCTCTCCTTATAACATATTAAGTCCTGCTGCCTTCATAACTCTCTTGCAGTGATTTTTGTATAAAGTACCTGACTAATGCTCTCTTGGGTTTTGTATTAATGTGCTCTGCTGGTGAGTTCTGATTGGGGTGAAGATGGAATGGGCTCTGAGGGAATGTGGAGAGAGTCTATTACTGACATACAAATTATCAAGGGGAGTGCCTGTTTCTTTGACTCCGTTGCTGCAATGTCCCAGCCTTAGATGTATTATTTTAAGACTGACTTTTTAGTTGGTTTACTGCTGGGGCTTTGACTTGCACAATAATGGGTGGACTTCCTTCCACAAATGCATGGGAAACACTGATAGCACTGGATCGCCTTCAGCCAGGCTTTGAAGTGTGACACCAAGGAGATCTGCCTGATTTTGTTAGTCAGGCTGAATTGAATTCTCAGGACCATTCATGGAATGCCTTGTCTCTTCCCTTGCATAATTTCTTTATATTAGTCAACAATACTTTCTCCTCCTATCACCTTTCCCAGCAATCCTACTTTTTGGCTTTAGCTCAGCCTTGGCACACAATGCACTGTCCCCCCTCTATCCCCTGCATCGCTGTGCCTTCTCTCCTATCTCTATCACTATCTTGAAGTACTTTGGAAGTCAACACTATATTTAGTTTCTTCCTAAGCTGCATACCAGACAATTGTTCTTTACACCCGACTCAGTATTATTTCATAGTGTACAGTTCAAATGCACAGCTGGACAATTTTATCACGTTCTGCTGCTGCAGGCACACATATACTTTATGCTGGACCACTGGATGTAGCAATCAAACTGTATGCATACAAATAGTTTATATTCTTGTTGCAACTTTACAACAGCAGTTTTGAAACTTTTACTGTTATGCTCGTCCATTTCAGAAGCTGAAAACCACACAACACACTCCTGAGTTTGACAACCACAGCTATACTGTGTACTGCAGTTTTGACTTTGTGTTCCATGAGTGCTAATTCCACATGGAATATTTGTACTTTTTCTTGTACTCTGCAAATAATGCAATTTTGATTTTGATAAATTACCACAGGGATATGAAGACTGGCTAAGGCACAAGGCTGACAATGAGGTGAATAAGTACCTTGTGACTGTGCTTGAAGATGGCCAGAGGATACGGAAGGAGAGTGAAAAGATTAAGGTACCTTTTAGCAGACACATCGTAACTTGGTTCAGTTGGAATAAATAATTCCTTGGGGAAATGGTCAGAGAGGATCTGCTGGCAGTGTGGCATGACTGTTTTTGGAGTTTATGCACATGGGAGAACATGCTCTGTCTGCTGAACTGATTAGGTGTTCAAACATGGGTGTGATGATAATTAATGTATCAAGGGTATTTTGCTGAGGTTACCTCTCTTAAGCAATCCAATTTAGTTTTCCGCAGTAAACACCATTTTCAAAGATTTCTGGGGGTTTGAAAAGAAAACATATTATGGCCTTTTTAGACAAGTTATTATTATTCCAAAGGTTCTTAGAAAATGTCCGTGATATAGTTTGCTTACAGTACCACAGAGATAATAGTTCCTTTTTAAACCACATGTTTACGGTTCAGAATAGTAGTCAGTTTTAGGGGATCGGAGAGGGTAATTTCACTACATCCATGGGTCATGCCCTAATTTGAGATCAGTCATACAACTTTGCACTACAATGCAAAAAATAGACATTCTGACATTAATTACACGCAATGACCCTTGATGCTTATTATTACTGAGTGGACATACAATATCTAACCTAAGAGCTGACACTAGTACACACCAAACTTGTAAAAAAAAAAACTTGAGTGACAGTTTTACTCTGTTACAAACACATTCCTTTATGCAACTTGATTACAAAATTAAGGTAATCTCTCTTTTAGCTACCATCTTGTGAACTCTATTTGTAGTTTTGTTTTATTCAGATTTAGGTTGCTCCAAAGTAAATAGGTAGCACAATATTTTTGAGTGGTTTGTTAATCCAAACACACAAATATCTTACTGAGGCACAGAAATGTTTAATTTTCTCCCCCTAATATATTCCCTTTTAAATAACCAATTTATGCATTTTAGATTTAAACAGACCAACCTGGCTGTGTTAAAGGTCTACTAGAGGTGCTGACATTAAGCTGTCAAAGCAAAACCTAGGTTTCTTTATTTAAAACTGGTTCCGCTTTCTGCTAAACATGTATGCATGTGTTTAATAGACTAGAGGATAAACATTCAGCAAGCATAAGCATTTTATAATCGGCTGACCAAACTAAAGTTAGAAGGATTAGGGTTATTTGAGCAGTAATGAAAGAAGGCACTTACATGGGTTGCTAAAAAGTCAGCATTTGTTCCAAAATATCTTCAACAATTACTCCACTACTCCATAGTGGTAAAATATTACTGTTATGTTGGTTAAAACCTCAGTCTCTCAGTTTAAGGTACGTGAAAAAGATGCTGCATCTTTATCACTGGTTTTTGGTTGGTTCTCTTCAGGTTGGAGATGTTGTGGAGGTCGAGGAAGATGAGACCTTTCCCTGTGATTTAATACTGCTGCAGTCTAGCCGAGATGATGGCACATGTTTCGTTACCACAGCAAGTCTGGATGGAGAATCCAACCATAAAGTAAGATTCATTGTTCTCTTGCCTCCTTTTATAATATCGAAATGCTTGCATTGAAATTCTGTATTTTGATCAAACTTTTGTTTTGGATGAGTTTGGCTTTAAGTTCCATTCATAGTATCAGCTATTTGAGTGATGCATATTAGGATGAGGAGTACGAGTTAGGTGAGTTGTTTCATTTCAATAATTAATGCAATTTACTATAAATGCCTTAACCTATGTTGAATTAAATATGAAGTCTAGAAGTATTGCTAATTGGAATTATAAACTCCATATATACTGCAAATAAAAAGTTTTTTTTAAAAAGATTATCTGATTGTAAGCCTGCTCTGTAGAAGTTTCTCAGAAATGTTTACATTTTTTGCTACTTTGTGTTTGTTCAATCAATTAATCAATAAAGTGCTTTAACACCAGCCACAGCTGAACAAATAGCTGTACATCTAAGGTAGATCAAATAAAAGCATAAAAATACATAAAAATAACAAAAATAAAACAATAAGAATTAATAAAATCCAGACAATAAAACCAGACCAACTTTGTGTTGTCACAGCATCTTAGTATCTTTCATGCTGCCAATCTTCTGTACTTCCACTGAGTGAGAAGTAAAGAAGCTAAAATGACCACTTGAACTAAGTCAGTCACAGCTCTCACATGTCACTCTTTGCCTCTTCCACTTTTCTAGACACACTACACGGTGCCAGACACAGAAAGGGATCTGGAATCTCTCAATGCCACCATTGAGTGTGAACAGCCACAGCCTGACCTTTACAAGTAAGGCAGTCATCATGCGCTCCCAACAGATTTACACTACAAGCATGTGTTTACTGTAATTTGTTGGGATATGGATTAACACATATTGTTTAAAAATGGCATGAATAACATAGATGAAGGCTGTTGGAGGAGGTTTTGTCTTGTATTTGTGTACTTATTTTTGGTTGGTTTCATATTGGGGACAATGGAAATTTGCCTGTTTAGAATAATGTTATCTTTTCACCACAGAGTTAATTCATGAGTACTTTATTTCATCATAGTCAGTAGATGGCTTTTGGTTCCCCCTTTGGGTAAGCAGTAGGAATGCTGTCATTTAACTAGATGCCAGAGTGCTGCAAAAAGGTAGGGTAGGAGATGTTTTCCCGAAGCATTTTTTTACTATATTGCTTAAAATCCCCTTCACACCCTGTTTGCAGCTGATTAAGTAAATGCTCTAACACAAAAATGAAATATTTTAGTCACCTGTGCAACGGACCAGACTGAAAAAATACCATCCAATCATTGTAACCAGCCCGTTCTAAAACATTGAATGGTGATATGTCTTTCAAACTCAACTGTCATTAGTCCCTCCTCCCTCTGTGTGTTCCTGTGCTCTGGAAGCGTGGCTCTGGGGGGAAGTCTAAAGAAAGGGGTTTGGATTTTAAAATTGTGTGTTTGCAAAATGGAGCTTGTTCAAACTGTTTTTCCAGGATCTTCTACCCCAGCTTTAAGGATGTTCTATGCAAAGGGTACCCAACCTTTCTAAAACAGAGAGCTACTTCATGGGTCATCTGAAGGGCGACCAGCTTGAAATCTCATCTATGTTAAGACACTGATCACATTCACGAGTTCTCAAAATAATTATAAACAAAGTTGAAAAGATGTGAAAGAGATATCAATATTCAACACTTTATTTCTATTATTATTAGCAACATTTAACATTTCCAGATGTCCATTTCTACATTTAACATTTAATTGGCTACTACTGTCATTTTCACATCTATATAAATGCAACAGTGATTAAACAAAACATTAGCAACAGAATAAAACAAAATTTTAAACTCATCTCACTGGTGAGTTGTGCTATTTTTAGAACAGGCCTGCGGGCAACACATATGGTCTCTGGGGGCCACCTGGTGCCCGTGGGCACCATGTTGGTGACCCCTGTTCTATGCAGTCAATAAAAATAACCACATGTTGCTGGCAGACCACCAGTAATTAGTGGGCCTCCAAATCAATGCAGCTGTGTTTGGTTTTAAAGTTAATAAACTGCATAGATTTTGATTCCACAAATTCAAACCTTCTCTTGTATTAGACACAAACCCATTACCGCATGTTCATTTTGGTATCCAACTTTAGTTTCTGAGTATATATGTTATTTTGTTCCAGATTTGTCGGCCGGGTGTACATCTACAAAGACAGTCATGAGCCTTCAGTGAGGTGAGAGCTCTCATGGACAACCATCTTAACCCACTTTAAGTGAGAGCAAAATCAAAACACAGTTGCTTAAGTACTCATTTGTTTCCCTTTGCCTCACCAACAAATCACTACTCCATTGATCCTTCATTGCAGACAAGCATTAAAATTAAAACAGGCTGGCAGGGGTTTAACCACTACTTCTAAAGCACTCCCACTGGTATTCATCATTGACTACTTTGTAATGGCCATATAGGCAAAT
>JAOXYM010000007.1:17710706-17732085 GCA_028567055.1 Leptatherina wallacei | reverse complement strand
TGTGTGTGTGTGTGTGTGTGTGTGTGTGTGTGTGTGTGTGTGTGTGTGTGTGTGTGTGTGTGTGTGTGTGTGTACAACCACACTAAGCAGATGCCGTGTAGTAATGAGATGGCTGAGGCTAAGCTGGGTCAGCTGAGTGGCTGCATATCAGGACGTAGTATTGCTGCTCTCACACTGGTCCATGTGTGGCCTCAAATCAAGAAAATATCAAACATTGTGCATCCTAACAAGTAGAAGATCTATAGACTTGTATATATACCCATTTCCCTACTTTAGTCTGTAGAGTGTAATTGAGTGCAGATCCATTCAAAGGAGTTGTGGGCTGAGCAGTGGGAACTTCAGCTGAGAAGGGCTCTGTGTGACAGTATGTACACAATGACACCCTTTCATATTTGTTCTGCAGTTTGAATGTGATGTATTAAGGGGTGAGCTTCACATAGGCCAAACTTGTTGGCAGAGGGAGTGGTAGATTTTTTTTCCCCTATAACAATAGATCTATTATCAGTCTGAATTTATATTGAAGCAGCAGAAAGGTAAGATGACAGCCAAACAGTGCAGCCTACATACAGAGCATTAAAAAAAAGCCGAAGAAGTGTGATGCGAAAGGAAAAGTAGGGAGGGAGTTGGCAGTGTGTCAGCAGCAGACTCTTGAGCTCTGCACTGTGCAGAGCTGACGCACTAAAGCTCAGATAGGGGAGGGGAAAGAGACACAGACAGCAGTGGCCAGATGGAGCTATGTTTGTTTTGAAGTAGCTGACTGCTGCTGGGAGCGAGGCAGGCTGTCGGAACTGGTGTGTATTAAGAGGAGAAAAAAAAGGACATCACACACTGTCAGGGCAACAACTGGTAAGCAAACTACTGCTTTCTGCTTGAGGAGACGGGTCTTCTACTGGACTGCAGCTCAGTGTGGAGGCACTCTATGCCACTCAAGGTCAGGAGGAGCCAGCAGCACCCTCAGGGAAGTGTCCCTTTGGGAACTTTAGACCTACAGAGACACGGTATAAGTTTCCGTGTTGTAGACTTATGTAAACTTGCACTATGGGGGACTGTATAACTCTGAAGAGGATGTGAGGCCTGGACTACAGTAAATAGTCCTCGCAACTGTGAGTTCTCCCAGCTCTCTTGAGTCAGACGAAGGGAATGGGCCCAGCCTCACTGCAGGAGGAGAGGGAGCCAGGCAAAGAGTCCAAGGAGGAGATGGAGAGCTACCACTGCCTCCTGCAGGCTGGCTCCCAGCTGGAAAACACTCTGCAGCGTAAGTAACATGATGCTGACAGACCTCTTTTGGCTTATATCACGATCAGGCTTTTCAACACATTTCTTTATCTCTTCGGATACAATACTCCTTTACTGAATTTCCTAAGTCTTTTTTTCTTCAAATATATTGTAGCAGAGTTACATTTTGTTTGATTTTAAGCATCTGTAACTTCTGAGAACCATCCCAGGAAGTAACTGGAGAACTGCACCTTAGGTTAGTCCGTATTATTGATGTGCCATTTTCTGCAGCTTTGCTCCAGCAGTGGGCTATTGCAGGGATTATGTCAGCTATTTTAAGCCATCACAGATGGATAGATTTTTATCCATAGGAATGATTTGTAACCTCAGTCTGCATAGACTCTGATTTGTAGATCACTGGGACAATGATAAACATAAAAAGTGTACTATATACTGTACACTAAAATAAGAGGAGATTAAATGGCATTGATACACACTGCAAGATGCAGTATTAAATAATTAAGCTACATGGCTAATGGGCTGCCACATGATGCATTTGGAGCCGAAAAGGAAAGGCTTATGTTACTATTTGTCAGTTATGCTTCTTAAGGCCTCTTTGGTATATAACTGAAAACTGCTAAAAAGAGGCAAGAAGACAGAAATAGCACTGGATGTGACTGATGTGACCAGAGCAGCATCCTCCTGAGGAGTATGGGATTACTTTAGGATCTTGGCACCCTGAAGTTATTATGTCATTAATGTGCCTTTGCCTCTTTATAGCTTCAGTTCACTGTGCTATTTGAAGTAGACAGGCAACAGACATCGGGAAAAAGCAAATCTTGGTTTGAAATTTTTTACTTTGCATTTGGTTTAATCCCTAATCTGCTTACAAATGGTGTTGTACTGAACATATGTAAGAATAAACTTGTGTACCATTAACCAGACTTTTATGTAGCTTGCAGATTAGCATTTTCAGAAATTGTCTTTCCTGTTTTGGTTCACTTTATCAAGTGTTTTAGCCTCCTTCATTTGGAAAATATCAGTACATAAATCTATTTCATGCAATATGGCAACAGATTTGTCTCCTCAAATACTGGAATACACCCAAAATGAAAATACACCCTCATGATTACAGATTAATCTGAGTCATCTGAATAGCCAGCAACACTTTTTACCATTTTAATTTTGTTTGACACTTCACACCCTTAGTTTAAACTTCAGCTGACACCAGAGCTGCTGTTAGTGTTTCAACTCCCACCCAAACTTACAAATACAATTAAGTTTTACTGACTTGTGTGTCGTGTTTGCATTTTCAGCATAGAGAAAATTTATCTTTTTCTGTAGAAAAATATCTCAGGAAGATGCAAGAAAAATGATAAATAACACTTACTAAAACCAACATCCTGCAGCTCGGAACAAACAATATGGCTTGCTTCAGCAGCTGATGCAATAGACCACATATAACAGGGCAAATACTACTCAAAGATTTGCTGAAAATAAACACTGTTACAATGTCACAAATCTTTGCAAAATACCCCAAGATATTTGGTACAGGACCCAGGTCCTTGGAAGTGAAAATGAAAAGCATTAGATTGCCTTTCTAAGCCTTGCGATGCTTTTGTGCAGGGTTCACCATTTAGGCTTTTCTAGTCAAAAACCAATCTAGCTTTCATATATCCCAGCGGGTAGAAAACCCAATTTTCTTCCACCGTTTTCCACCAGAATCCTGCCACCCACAAGTCTAATCCCCTAAGCATTTAAAGCTTCATTTAGCAAAAACCTCATGCCCTAAAAGCAGTGTGAAGCCAGGCCTGCGTTTTTCTGATCATGTTTGCATGTGTAAGAGGGGATTTTTTTTGCCTTCCAAGGGATTACATGTCTGCTTTTTGGGTATATATGATATAATGTGTTTATGGGTATGTGTGCTGTACATTTAAAGCTAACATAGGGAATGATTCAATAATATTTACTATGTGAACAAGGTGTGGAACTGTTACATCACTTCAGTAATTTGGAAACTTGGTCATCCACTTGGCAGACCAAGTGCTGTTTTTCTTACTTGTGTTAATATTAAGAAAAAAGTCACGTTCATACATCCTCAATATGATACCAATCACCTCCTCTTATTCCTATGGTTTCTCTGTACACCCCCATTCGATCAGGATTTACAGATTTATTCTCATGCATTACCCTACATTGATCATTGTCCAAATGGTTAAATGAGAGTTCAGTCAATTGTGGCGTTGTTAAAGAAATATAATCTGGTTATGTAGGAGCGGTATATTATGAAATGGGTGTAGATGGGTATCACTGTTTGGGCAACAGAGATAAGCTCAGCTTAGTAAGCAGTCTGAAGGGATTGGTCTGAGTCAAATCTGTTTCCATCCACAATGGCAAACCTTTTTCTTTTTATGTTTGTAAGAACAAAGTAAACAGAGTTTATTTGGCTTTCATCTATACACGCTGTCCTACCTTTCACCTGCAGAGGTCATGATGCATGTCCAAACATTTCTTAAAAGAAACAGGCTCTAAAAATCTCACTGAAGCTTGTGTTGGGGAATATTTTTGTGGATTATCTGTTTTAATTTCTGTTATGTTAAATAGTGCTTAATAGTGTTATCTGCTTCTCCTTGAGTTCTCAGGCATGAGGCACAATTGACAGACTACAGCTTTTGAAACATGCTGAATTTTGCATTTGTCTAACTCAAGTTAGATTGCATCCCTAGAAACTGAATTTACCCCAGTTGAAAACAGTCTTTAACACTGCACCAAGTCCATAAATTCTAGACGTGTGCCAACTCCTCTGCTTCCTGTAGCCAGGTATTAATGATTATATAGCTATTCAACTGTGACAGTAACTTTATCCTGGATCTGAGTGTAGATGGTCCAGCATTGGTGCTCCGGTGGCCTGGCTCGGCTCAGCTCCTCTCTGTTACAGACATGCATAAAATATTTAGCAGGTACCAGTTCAGCTCATTACCTGCTGCCTGACACATGCTATTTATGCAGGTGGTTAATGGAAAACAACACCCCTGTTGTCCTTCTTCTTTGTTTTGTCTTCTTCGTCTCTTTTTTCCCCTGTATTTCTATCCCCCTGCTCAAATTAATTCTTAAGGTCTCTCTCCTCATTATGGATGGCAGAACCCATAGAAATAGAGGTCTGTGACTGTTTCACAGTTAAAAGCCAATTACAATTTATTTTTGTTGAATTTTAAAGACAGAAAATTATCACTGACAACTAAGGGTGCAGAAACCTTAGTAACCTTAAGATAAAGGCAAAAAGGTTACATTTATTAACTTATATTTAAGTGTTTTTAATCATGTATTGATTAAACTTAAAGACATAATATATTGTATTATAGAGTAAATTTGTTCATTTAATCAATGTAACAGAATTAAATTCTTCCATTTGCCACCAGTTTGCCATCAGGGTGTCAACCTATGGTCTGGGGGGTTTGCATGTTCTCCCTGTGTATGCGTGGGTTCTCTGTGCATACTCCAGCTTCCTCCCACTGGTGGGAAGAAGACATGCATGTAAGGTTAATTGGTCATTCTAAATTCTCCCGAGGAGCGAGCGCGAATAGTTATTTGTCTTTCTGTGTTGACACTGCAATGGACTGGCGACCTGTCCAAGGAGTGCCTTTTCTCTCGCTTGGTAATTGCTGGGACAGGCTTCTGCCTCCAGCGACCCTGCAGGCTG
Source organism: Leptatherina wallacei (assembly GCA_028567055.1). Classification (NCBI taxonomy): domain Eukaryota; kingdom Metazoa; phylum Chordata; class Actinopteri; order Atheriniformes; family Atherinidae; genus Leptatherina; species Leptatherina wallacei. The sequence goes on along the minus strand of JAOXYM010000007.1, from coordinate 17,727,170 downwards.
CATGGTAGTATTGTGGTTAGCACTATTGCCTCCCATCAAGATCTCTGGTTTTATTTTGCTTGGGGTCTTTGTGTGTGAAGTCTGCTTGTCAGATATTTAATCATTTTAACTAGCTAGAGGCTAATGATTTATCTGTCTTTTGATGATTACGCTGTAAAATATTTAGGTCTTAATATTGAGGTTTCATTAGACCGTCTCAGATAACATCTGAAAGAACTGATCATACTTCCAGATCACTTGATGGATCTGTCACGACAAGTGACTTATACACATTAAACATTCCTTACATGAGTTTATGTTTTATATGCATATGTTTAACAGGGGAAACATATAACCAAAACATACATATTAGGTTATTGGTCAGTTCCAAATTGACTGTCAATGTGACTGTGAGTGGTTTGTTTGTCTCTCTGTGTTGGCCCTCTGGTGGACTGGTGACCTGTACAAGGTGTACCCTGCCTCTCACCTTGTAGCTGCTGGAATAAACCAGCTGGACCCTTCCAATGCAGGAATTTATTTCTTTTCAGTGTAGAAAATATGTGCACAGTTTTAGGGACCATTCTTGCTCCTCGGTTTCTTACTCTAAACAAAGAAACTTGAGCCAAACTATTGCCTTGTTATCTGCTTCATTAACTTCTGAATGGTTGCATACACAGCAGGAGTATCTCCATAATGTGTAACTCTCTTACAAATGCTTCTGTTAGTCATTTTTGAGTGAAAGCTAAAAGTTTGAGGCTGTTCCTCTGATGAAACTTCATATCCCATGTTTCCTTGCTGTGAATTTCATCCATTATATGCATTAGGTTCAGGTGTAGTTGAACATATGTTAACAGGCACAACGTGGATGTACATTGGACTGAATGATGCCATCAATGTGCAGATGAAAGCCTCTTCCATTCTGCACTGACTTCTCTAAAAGAGAAGTTTACTCAGACTGTAACACAAATGGAACAAAACGTGCGATTAGAAATATTTATATTTCCATTAAAAGACCTTTCACTTCACCTTTCACTCATTAGGTGGTTAAAGCATCTTTATGAGTATTTGCAGACTAAAGTCTTCTTGGGAATAATCGTCCAAATTTGCATTGAAACACATTTCATTTGGGAAATTCCCAGCAGGCTGTGCCTTGGGGGAAAAGACTTGTCAATGTAGATAATCCCATCTTTACAAAGAAACTCTGGATCTCATTTATTTCTTTATCCTTCCTCCAAGATGTGTTGTCACAATCCTGTTTCACAGGTATGATTCTATTATCTTTGTGGTTTTATCTTGGAGTTTTTGCTCTTACATACAACATCCCTTGTGATACCTTATTTAGTCAGGTGTGTCTGCCTGGTCAGTTGGCCATGGACTAAAGTTTCTCAATGACCACAAACACAAGTAGAAAGCAGCAGAACTCCATTTAAAAAAGAAAAAAGTGGTCTGAATACCTATGAATATAGGTCATTTCATTACAAGAAAACACTCCAAAAAACCTTTTATCCTTGTCATTAGAAAACATTGTGAGTACGTGCAGTATGCAACTGTAAAATGAAAATGAACAAACAAAACCAAACGGGACATAAAAAAGGCCAAATCTTGCATTGAGTAGTTAAGATCTTCAATAAAAGAAATGACCAATTCTGAAAGACATGTAAGATCACAAAATACCCTCATTCTAACATCCATCTTCATAAATGGTCAACTTAATTGAAATGTTTTGTCAATTTTTGGTATTCTGCTTTTTTAATTGTGAAATTCACATCATCTTTCAGAGGTGACTGTCCCTGTGAGCATGAAGGAGGTGGGAGGCTATATAGAGAAACAGGTGGCATATCTGTCAGGTAAGTCATTTCTTAACTCTTTTGACCAATTTATTTGAATATATACCCTTTTTAATCTAAAGTGATGCTTATTTGTTTTTAAGTTAATTGAATAATATCATTATTTTCACAGGGGGTCGTGGAGAAGACTCAAGTGTCATCGTCACCCTGCCAGAGTGTTCAGCATTCACTGACATTCCAGAGGAAGCTTTAGCCAAAGTTTTTACATACCTCACTCTCATCCCTCGGTGTGTCCTCCCTCTTATTCCTCTAGTCTCTGTTTCTGCACTGCACCAAAAGCTCGTATTCTGAGCACAGCTCGTCAGAGTTAAACATCCTACTGATGACCTCTATGCCATAACCTCACTCTCCCTCGAGATTATTCGATCAGTACGACAGCAAATTCCTTAAATCGTATCAAGATAACATGGAATCATTCATTAATTGTTGTTCATTTCTTTCATTTTGTGTCCTATAATAAAATCCCTAAAGCACTAAATCCACTGTTATTGCATATGACTGTAGAAATGTTATTTATCTATTTGTTTCCTCTTAGAACAAGGCAACCAGGAGTCAAATTTATCATCATTTTAGACCGAAGACTGGATACGTGGGCATCTATTAAAGCTGCACTTGCAAGGATAGCTGTAAGTTGTATGTTTATTTTCACAAAATTATATTCCTAACCAGTATGACTGGATAGTTTAGACATCATGTCTGAGACAGCTGACTTTTCATGTCTCATTATTAATGTGTTGCTATCCATGGTACTGAAAACCCGAATTTTCCCAGAGAGCAACATTATATTCAGATTGATATTTCGGCTTAATAATCCACACTTCAAAACTGTGCGTCATTTTAAGACCCTACATAATATGTAGTGAACGTCCCGGTGCATACTGCTACAAATGCATGAGTAAGCGAAAACTGTGTGATGACGCGGGATGCTCGAGAGATATGAGGAAAGAATGAAGGGGAAGGTGGGTGCATGGGAGGAGAAACGTTGCAGTGAGGGCTGCCTGCCACCTTCCATCTGAGAGGCAGCAGGCGGCAGCAGCGCTGCGGCTGTCGGGCAGTCGGAGGCAGCCGCATATCTCACTCAGCTTGGCACCGACTTCCAGTGGCTGGGTGGAAACTTATGTTAAAGCGAGATGGCTTCTGACACCATGACCGATTGCTTTTACCGCCGAGGGATGCCGAGGATCCGTAAGAGCCCGGTAACTAGCTCGTTGCGTTAGATTCATGGCGTGAAGAGTTTGTAGTGAAGTTTTTGGGTGGGCAGGGTGAATGCGGCAGGGGCACCGGCTGAGTGTAGCACTGCGGTGCAGAGCAAGATTTTTGCTTAGTCATGCGATTGGCTGTGTGTGAGTCCCTGGACGAAACCCACACTGAAGACTTTTCCGATTAATGTTTAACATGAAACAGGAAGGTCGAGGCAGGAGAAATGAATGTCAAGTTGCGTCACATGCAGTAGATAGGCTACCTTTATTAAACATGCTGCAGAGCTTGCTTTTGCATTACTTAGCACAATGTAATGTTCAACTTGGAAGGTGCCAGACAAAATATGTTCATTTTGTTTCTTTAACTACCTAATACTCTGTATGTCATAGTAGTTGTTCACAGCTTCCATCCCAGCTTTCATCAAGCTGATGTTATACAGCTGTTGTACCATGATGTAGATCCTGCGCATGGAAGCCCACAAAGTCATGACCTGAAACTATCTGAAGATGAATTGCATCATATGATGTGCGCCAATGGTGGTGCAACTGAACATTAATCCATTAGGCTGACAGTAGTCGTATCTCCAGAGTGACAGACCAGAAGTCTCTCCTGCCAGATCTCAAGGATAAAAGCTTGTTAATGTTCTTTTTCTCTCTCAGGAGGTCTAGTCTCTTCTTCAGCCAGTATTCACAGAGTTGCTCACATCTCACTGAGGAGAAACATATTGTTTTGATTTGATACAAAATTCACCTTTATATGAATCCTTAGTGTAACTCTGACCCTCTTTCCCTCTAATCCAGGCTTCCTTTCCTGGGAACCTCCACCTGGTTTTGGTGCTCCGACCCACCAGCTTCTTCCACCGTACTGTCACAGATATTGGCTTCCGCTTCAGCCAAGACGACTTCATGCTTAAGATGCCAGTAAGGCAGCTCCTCCTCAGTTACCAAATATGTCTCACATCATGACAAGGTACAACTTATTCTTATTACAAATCGGAGCTCCATGAGTCAAATATTGTTTGGTAAACTAGACAGAGAACACACATTGATTTCAGTTTGAACTTTTGTATCATTACAATTTACAATCACTATAAAACAACAAACCGTTCTGGTATGTTTAGTTTATTTCTGGTAGTGTAAGTTGATGTTTGACTGCCAGACACCCTTTTTTGAAGCTCTTCTACTTGCCAAATAGTTCCACTGACACTTCATTCTGCTGTATACAGATGTTAGATTTTTTTATATCTTCAGATGATTGTACCTTTAGTCCTCATTTCACTCTTATAGGAAATACTGAGTTTTTCTGTGAGGTTACAGGTTTGTCTGCATGTTTAGGTGGTGATGCTGAGCTCTGTCACAGACCTGCTTCGCTACATTGATGAGAACCAGCTGACATCAGAGTTTGGAGGCACTTTGGACTACTGTCACAGTGACTGGATTGTTTTACGAACGGTAAACAGATTTAAACTGGGGGTCAAATAATAATAGATTTAATTTAGTTATCTCTATTTTCTATGATAAATAACATGTTTGTACCATTTTCATAAAACTGCTACTTATCATTATCATTAATTTTCACCACAGGCTATCGAAAGTTTTGCTGTAACAGTCAAAGACATAGCTCAGATGCTACAGGGCTTTGGTACTGAGCTGGCAGAGACAAAGCTGCCCGATGAAGGGAAAGCCATCGAACATCTTCTTGAGACTCACACTGAAAAGTACATAAAACTCAAGGTGATGTTTTATGCAAGCTCCGTTTTTTACTGTTACCACAGTGGTATCAATCTGATATTTAAAATGCCATTTCTATTTGAAAGGATGCAATCAGGTCAGTTTCAAAGGAGGGTCGCCATCTTCTCTCCAGCCTGGAGACCACTGGAAAAGAGGATGATTCCCAGTGGGATGTGAAGCTGGACTGGGAGACAGTACAGAGGTAAGACAACGGCTGCCCTCAAATTTCTTACCTCTGAAACTCAACTGGGAATATTACAGGGAAAATAAGTGAGATCTCTGACTAAGCTCCTCTGATTCTTTTAGGCTTCTTGCCCAGCTCAGAGACATGGAGTCAGCCTTTGATGGCTTCTTCGAGAAGCATCATCTTAAACTCCATCAGTACCTTCAGTTGCTCAGATATGAGCAAAGTTTTCAGGAGGTAAGGATTTCATGTACTTCTCATGTGTGTTCATTCTATCTTTTGTTTATTTTGCATGCTCCTCAGAAGTTAACATCTTTTAAATTAGGACACCATGAGAAATCCCCACGGTTTGATAAGAATTTTAGGTATCCTCTTAAAAGGCACCACAGATACAACTACAACCATGCAGCTACAAACTGCATCTCCTTCTGTTGGTTCTTTTACATGTTAAGTAACAAACATGCAAGTTCGGTGTGATTCCAAAGACCTTTGTTCTACAGCAGTAATATCCATTGTGGAAAATTCACACCTTTGCCTATTCCAAATACACTTAACCTCATTGTGCTTTTTTCTTCTTTGCCAGCCCTTGCATTACATAATAAGTAATGCGAGGAAAAACTGGAAGGGCTCTCATTAGGCACATGGCCCTTTTTGGCTATTCAGAACTACCGTGGTGAGATGGCATCACAAATAAAAGTGTGGGTATATATGTGTTTTTGTTTAGATGAACTTATGTCTGGAGCATCTCATGAGTCAGGAGAAGGAACTGTCTATAAATGTGAATACATTGGTTCAAACAGAGCAGGCGCTCAAAAAGCTGGACACTCTGGAATCTAATGCACAGGTCAGATGTTCTCTAATTGAACTTTCACAGTTTGATCTTATCTCCCTGGTACATTTCTAGCAAACACATATTAAACCTAGCCTTTTTGCAAATGTTAATGCCATTTGTTTAAGAGCTTGTTATATTAATGTCGTAATTACTGTACGAGTTGTTTACTTACTTTCACTCAAAATGATCCACCGAAATTCATTCATCATTTGTATTGGTAGATTCTTAGATAATTTTGTATAACTGTAAGTCTAAAATGGACAGGAAAACTGACTTCCTTCCTCTTGTGTTTTTTTGTTGGCTCTGGTGGAGCTCTGTTGGAGTTGAGAATTAGCTTGAGCTACAAACTCAGTTTGCATGGCATCAGCTACAAACTTTTTGCAACTATGTACAAATGCAATGTCCCTGTCAAATATCAGGAGGTGATGGCTCGAGCCCAGATCATCATCCTCCACGGACACCAGCTATCAGCTGGTCATCACTATGCCATGGCTCTCATTATGCAGCGCTGCAACGAGCTCCGCCACCACTGTGATACACTCTCTGCTGCTCTCAAGACCAAACACTCTCTTCTTCTGCAAACACATCAGCTGCTGCTTTGTCTTGAGCAGGTAATCATACATACATATATTCAATTACAATAATTCATTCATACAAATAAGTACAGTACATACGTACATACATATCATGTATCTGTCTGATACACATGTGATCTCTGCCTTCAGGCCCAAAGTTGGTGTGATAATGGAGCATATATGTTGGCCAATCAGCTAGTAGATAAGTTCCACAATAAAGAAGGGGCCCAGGCTGCTTTGAAGGACATTGAGAAGTTCCTGGAAGGGGCGCCCTCCCTGCTGAGCTCAGGCCTTGAGATCCTGGCCATTGAATATGAGGCTGTCCTCACACCTGAGCTACAGGTCAGCTACTACAACCTCAAAACCAATGTTAAAAGCAACCAGTACATTCACTATTTTTTAACTGTGGAGAATATAGAAATCTGCCTTTGGATACTGGACACTAAAGAAGGAAGCATACATGTGTATGCTAATGTCCTTCTTCCTTCATGTTTTCTCTTTTTTTCTGTGTCTCTGTTAGGCCCAGATTGGGAAAACGTTTGAAAAGCATGCAGCAGTGCATCAGATGATCCAGAACAGGCAGGCTAGCCTCAGAAAGCTGGCGGATAAACACGTGCGACCGATCCAGCTGGTGGCCCCCAGACCAGAAAACCCACCACGTTCCAAATCCCCGCTCTTCTCTCCAAAGCATGGTATGGCACACACACACACACACATATATGTGTGTGTGTAAAAATAAAAAATAAAGATTACATCACCTCATTTATGCAGTATTATGTATAAAGAATGATATTTTTAATAGATTGTTTTAGGTAAGCTGCCCAGATTTATATAGTATATATAGCATCAAATCCCTTTTTCTATCCTCCCTCCCTTCTTTGGTGGCATCAATCCCACCCCATCGCCCCCTCCCATATTTTTCCTTTAGGCACCATGGTTAAATTAACACATCACAGGGTCCCACTGTGTAGCTCCAAGGGTTTGGCTGAATGGCCTTTGGGGTTTGCATGCCGCCTTTGCACACATCCTTTAAGAAGGGTAGACAGTACAGTAAGTCCACTGGGAAAAACCTGACTCCTCCACAATAGACTGCCATAGAAGCTTATGTGGCTCATATTGTGGCATATATATTACACCACAAGGGAGGCTTCCAAATCTATACAGCATATAATATCTAATTACAATATATCTATACAATATCTAATTAAAACCGTATGTACTATCTGTTGCGGGGGTCTTTTGTTCCAGTGAAGGTGCTTTTATCCATTGAATGTTTAACTTTTGAGCCTTTTTTCCCCATGTTCATTCATGTCTCTACAGTTTTTTTCTTTATAATAATGAGGCATTGTAATGAGAGTAATAACAAAAAGTGGGAGAGATTATAAACACATTGAGCCTTTTTTGAAGCATTGGACACAAGACACTTCTGAATAGTGCAAGTCTACATGCACATACTTGCATTTTCACATACACACACAACAGTAATAAACATAACATGCAAACGCAAAACACTCAAATAAGCTTGAATCATCATGTAAGGACAAAGCTGGACAGTAACATAGCTGCCAAACACTGCGTTAGATCTGTCTTCCTCCAGAGAGAAAGACCTTTTATGACTGATTACCTGAAATGTCCAGCAGTATTGATGAATGTTTTAAAAAGAAATACTGAGCAATCAAAAAGTCCCAAACAGAGCCAATAAATCCCTTTGAGGCTGCAATGTTCAAACTCAGTCATAAAAAAATAATAGTGTTGGATGAGCAGTGAGAACTTAAATTAGTAATTCTCTCTGTATGTTTCCTCAGTGCACATGGAAATAGACTATTTATGAATTTCACTCATACTTTTTGATGAGCTGCTGATGATGATGATGTTGTGGATATCACAGGTGATGGTTTGAAGTTCACATTCGACATTTCTCTTCCTGGGAAGAAAGCATCCCGAAAGAGTCCTAACGCTAGAAAAGTAAGTGATGTTTGAAATTTCTGTTAAATTAATTCATTTCCTTCAATTTCCACAGCTTCACAGAAACCCCAAAAGTGTTCATGATCTCTTAATATAATCATCTTGACCTCGGGTGTGTGTGTTCAGATAGAGGTGATGCATGACTACCAGGAGAGCCGAAGCTGTGTGTCATACAGTCTGGATGGAGATGACAGCCCGGATCTCTTGAAGCGGTGAGGAGGAGGAGGCATCCGTCCACCCATCTGTCTGTCCTCAGTGCTGCTTTTGATGTTGTTTACTCTATGATTCTCTTTGCTCAGTGCTAATGATGCCCTCTGGCTCTCTGTCTTTTTTTTTTATGTCTGTCTGTGTATGTGTGCATGTTTGCGTCACAGTCATGTGATGAGGGAACTCGTAGAAACCGAAAGAATATACGTGGAGGAGCTGCTTTCAGTTCTTCTGGTAAGAGCATTTCTAATATTCTTGTAAAGAATTCAAATATGTTCATTGTTAGATTTTAGGAAACGGGCGCATGTGTTTGTGGTCTCAATTTCTTTTTAAATTTATCTTTGATGCATATTTGATCAATTTTGCATATCATATTGAATTCCCATAAATAATGTAGGGTTACAGGGCTGAAATGGACAACCCAGCTCTGTCGGGGCTTCTGCCCCCAATACTTCGCAGTAAAAAAGACATTCTCTTTGGAAATATGCCTGAGATCTACAATTTTCACAGCAGGCAAGTTTTTAATGACTAACATCACAAAGAAACCCATTTGAATGTAAAGAAACAGGAATAGATGAACCTTGTTTGTAGCCACAGAATTACTTGCTAGGTTTTAGGAGCTGTAATTAAGATTTAGTATTTATTCTTTTTCAGGTTTTGATTTACTTTTTCTTTTTTTCTTTTTTTTGCTTATATCTAAAGGAAACCTGGTTATGGGGTATGCTATTCATTTACATGGAGAAGAACCCCTGTTGAATTACTTGGTGTTTTTTCTTACCTGCTGAGTTTAGGCTCAGTTTAGTTGTTTTTAAAACCAGTTAAAATCTTACCACTAGAAATAAGTGATCTGAAAGATATTGATAACTGTTGAGTGATTTTATGTATAGAATAATGTGTGGTTGAAGCTTGGAAAGGTATGGATTGAAATTTGGGTTTGTTTCTACCACTTTCTGTGGCTTATGAGATCTAATTGTCAGCCTCTGACCTTTTTGTTGAGAATTCAGGGTTTTTCTTCAGGACCTGGAAGGATGTCTCGAGGTTCCTGAAGCTGTGGGAGCATGTTTTCTTCAGCGGGTGAGATAAAGAATGTTTATTTTGTTTTGACTCTTTTTACTTTGGTTATTTGTGCATCATTTACAAGTATATTCCCAATATCCAGAAAAGATCCCTCTGTCCTATCTACCCAGAAAGAAAATTTCCAAATGTATGAATGCTACTGTCACAACAAGCCACGCTCTGAAGCACTGTGGAGGCAGTTCTCAGACTGCGGCTTCTTTCAGGTCAATTTTGCCATATTTTCACTTTTTTTTGTATCTCCACTGTTTTGCAGTCATGCTAGAAGACTTTGATTATTTAAACTACTGAAAATATTTGAATATTCATTTAATTCAATTTTTCCTTTATTTAACCAGATGAACTTCATTGAGAATAAAAATCTATTTTCCAAGAGTGATCTGGCCAAGAAGGCAGCACAACCACGTAGAAACAGTCACATTGACCAAGGGAGTTTTCTTCTCGAGCCCTCATAATTGACTTAAACTCCCCCAGAGAGATTCGTTTTGTTCATTCCAAGTGTTAGGAGCAGCATATTTAGAAAGTTTTTTTTTCAAATTCGGTTCCCACACTTGGAACCACCATCTGTAGAATAGAATGAGAGTGAAGGTTTATTCTGTTTTTTAGACATAGGTTAAGAGATATAGGCAAGCTAGGCTAGGAATAGCTTTATATATAAAAATCATCCTGTGCAAAAGCCTGCAAACATAGACAGACAGCTGTGGTACACATTATTTAGTTTCTTAAGATACTGATCAGCGGCATTCAAAAACAGATCACCATAATCTAGCACAGGCAAGAAAATAGCTGATGTCAAATACTCTCCTTTCTTGAAAGAAAAATTGGATTTGTTCCTAAAAAAAGAAAACCCAATTTAATTTTTAACTTGGATACAAGGTTTTTAATGTGTTTTGAAAGACAAATTCCAATCACTGGTAATACCTAAATACTTGTAGGACTAACTAGTTCAAGTTGAACCCCTTGAGTGAAAGCTTAGGAAGATCTACTGGTTGTTCTTTGTCATTTGGAAACAGCCTATATTTGGAATTAGCTGCATTTAGCACCAGCTTAAGTTGAGTTAAGGGAATATGAATAACATCAAAGGCAAACTGGAGTTTGCTACAACTATTCCATTGTTCCATAGATATTGAAGAAGAGGAACAATGGATGGCTGTAACATCTGTGTGGAGATGATAGATGGCATGAGTTAAATTCTCATAAAGATTGTTGCAAGTTATCAGTTGCATTACATATGACTTAATATTAGCTTTTCAACAAATTAGAAGTTTGCTGTGATTTTTATTGACAAATTAAACAAACGGTGTGGTTGAATTTGTCTTCTGTGTGCAGGAATGTCAAAGAAAACTAGAGCACAAACTAGGCCTGGATTCATACCTGTTGAAACCAGTCCAGCGCCTCACCAAATACCAGCTGATGCTCAAGGTATAGTACAAAGACATCATTTGCATTTTCCATTTACTTCACCCATTTTTTTTTTGTTATTTTTGTCTTCAGATAACAAAACAAGCCAGATGCAGCTGTATTTGTGTGTGGATTTTCTACATTTGCTGCATTGGTGTGTTTTCAGGAACTACTAAAATACAGTACTGATAGTGAGGGATCCTCTGAGCTGCAGGGGGCACTGGCGGCCATGTTGGACCTGCTCAAATCAGTCAATGACTCCATGCATCAGATTTCAATCACAGGATATGAGGCAAACTAAATATTTTCTTATCTTTTTTCCTTTCTGAATTCCTCAATTTTTTATTAATTTGAGATCAATGTGTGCTAACATGCACTGACTATATTTGCAACAACAAAGCAATAAACACCTCCTTCCATCATATATAGGGTGACATCTGTGAGCTGGGCCGTGTGCTGATGCAGGGTTCTTTTAGCGTGTGGATCAGCCATAAGAGAGGTGCCACACGCATGAAGGAGTTGGCTCGCTTCAAGCCTATGCAGAGACACCTCTTTTTGTATGAGAGAGCTCTGCTGTTGTGCAAACGAAGAGAAGAGCATGGAGACTGCAGTGACAAGACACCCTCGTACAGCTTCAAGCACTGTCTCAAGGTTGGTCTGTATATTCATTTAAATATACACAGATGTTTTACATGCAAATATGAAATATACATGCATATAAAAAACTTAATCATGGTAATGTGAGGGGTAATGTGAGGGGTTTAGTGTCTTATCCAAAAGAAACTTCAACATAGTGTGGAGAATAGAACCACCAAACTTCCAATGGGCATACTTTCCCTCTACTTTCTGAGCCACAACCGTCACCAATCATCACTCTAACAGAAATGACTCTTTGTTGCAACCTAAAACTTACATTCTGGTGTTTATTACCCAGATTGCTAAATGTAAAATATATGTAGTATGTAACTGCATTGATGCAGGTCTCTGCTCTTTTGGAATATTTCTAAAGAATAAAGTTCTTTGAGTGGAGGATTTCTATTCCCGACCTGACATTTTTCATCTTGCTGAAAATGGATATAGAATCATTTGTAGGGTGCCACACGGGGACATAAATGTTTTTGAAAATCAATTCAAAGCACAACTAGCTACAACGTTTACGTGTCCCAGTTCTCACCAGAGGAAGACTGTAGCACTTTTCACACAGCCTGTTCAAGACGAGACTGTTGCACCGATATCGCACTTCATCTTTCTACCCGATGCTTCTCTGAGCTGACAGCTGAGGTAGTCACAATAGCTAAATTGATGTGTGTGTGTGTTTAAGAGCGGGATGGAAAAAATGAACACAATGGACCAGACACAGTCGCTGTTGTTGCAACTTTGATTCCACACTTTCAACATGCCTTTAAAAAGCACTGAATGGGACGGTGCTACACCTCCAAGAAGTCTTCTTTGCAACGCTGTAGTGAAATCTTCTCTTACTGTGAACACAAATTAGAAATCCACAAACACAGAGCATAGTTTATCTTTTAGATACCAAAAACAGCCTGTCCCAGTGTCGTTTTTTTCTACAATCCAACATTTTTGTTTCTACATGTTTCTCCATATGACTTCTTTTAATCTCAATCACATTCATAAAATCCTGCAACAACTCAGTTCCCAAATTATCTTTGTCATATTTTGGACACAAATCTATTTCATAATATTTAAATATAATTTGACTGATTGATTGATATTGTCACACATATGTATGGTAAGAATCTGAGCCTGTAGATAAGCCATTTCAGAGTTGCTGATGATACATTTCTTAGACTATATTCATCCAATTCTAAATGTTTCAATCAAATCATAAAATATTGCAAATAAGGCGAAGGTTTCTTTTAAGTTTGTACTTGATGAATTAATCAAATATAATCACTTGTTATCCTTGTCGGTATCACTAAAATGATATGTTCTTTAGCAGTAGGCGATGAAGAAGATTATTTGCAGGAGACTGAGCTGATATTGGTAACTGTTGCTAACATCTAGCATCTTTAAGCTGCTCAGCTGGTCACTTTTGTGTTGATGTGCGGGATGTTGCATCTGTGACTCCAGCAGCTGCAGCTCTTGATTTATTATTGAGGATTTGGGAAGGAAGCAGCCGCACAGCTGAGGTGTGTGTCTGTGAGCACAAATGTTGCGTTAAGACGGGACAGATGTGTTATATGATGTAACTGATGTGCTGTTTGCGTGGCTCATCTTAACGCTGGGCTTTGTGTGTCTGTGTCTCTTGGCAGATGACTGCTGTGGGGATAACAGAGAACGTCAAGGGAGATGTGAAGAAGTTTGAGATCTGGTACAGTGGAAGGGAGGAGGTTTATGTGGTTCAAGTAAGAAGTTTAATCGCACTGCCTCGTTTAAATTTGACCAATTTCTTACTTGCACTGTATATTGTTAGTCATTTGAAGTGGAGATGCAATCAAGCTGTTATTACTGAACAGAAAGCAATCAATGAGGAACAATTTTTTTATAGTCAGTTTATATTTTGATATGAGCAAGCAAAAACTAAATTCATATATTTGGTTTTGTGGGTGTTTTGAGGTAAAGTATGCGACTTTAATTCATTGACACAATTAATTGTATTATCCACAGTGAAAAGCCTTTCAGAAGAACTAGCAACATGTATCCATGGTGAAATATATACAACGTTCTATAATATACACATATTTTTTATCTATCCTGTCTCTTTGATCTGTCAGGCTCCTACATTGGAGGTGAAGATGGCTTGGCTCAATGAGCTCCGGAGAATTCTGACCAACCAGCAGAAGCTGCTCAGAGGTCTGTGAGAAACTTTACTTGATATGAGGAAAGACTCTAAGAACAAAATTCCCTCTTAACCTTCAGAGATTTAACTGATTCTCATTGTCAAATCCTTCATGAGACATGGTTGAAATTCCCACAGCTTGTGGTGAGCCTTTGGGCTTAAAGGTCCTCACCATGGAATCAGCTGCTTCCTGTTGAAATAGCTGAAATCTCAGTTTATATCTCCTAACATTCTTCTCCTCTTCTTTTCACAGATGAAGCATATCAACATGGCCAAATGGCTGAACACATGCAACTTTCCCCACCACTCACTGAGAGGTCAGTAGTGTCAACTATGTTTTTGAGCATGATTATAGGCTGACAAACATACAAACACACAGGTGCTCACAGAGCTATGACATTTGCATTGTCATATGAGATGAAAGCTGTGGTGAACAGGGCTATCATTTCGTGTCGGCGGACTGTGACAACAGGTCCCTCTCTGTTCGTGTTCACTGCTGTTTAGTTGCCTGTCCCCACTCCTCCCATCCCCTACCTGCAGGGGCATGCGTCCGTCCAGAGGGGTTCCAAGGGGCTGTCTGCCGGGGCTGGACTTTGTCTCGCTGTCAGCTGACGTGTTTCTGTGCCTGCGGTCTCGGAGCCCCCGTCCCCGGAGTCCCCGGCAACGGCCCCGGCCACGACCCCGCCACTGCTCCCAGCGCCACTGACCTGCTGTAACGCTCAGTGGTAAACTCAGCCTCGCTCGCCTCACCACGGCATGAGGAGCGAAAACCCCAGACCGCTGTGTTTGCATACTGATCGTCAGCTGCAACCTCCCTCTTTATTTTATAGCTTCCATTTGTGGTTCATAACTGACCCCCACTCTCCCTTCTTGCGTTCGTGTTTCAGCAGCTCCTCCATGGCTTTTTAGCAAGGAACCAGAAGACTGTTTCTTATTTCTGCATCTCGGATTTGCTATTTTGCATGTGATGCAACGAGCAAACAGAAGACAAGTTTTCCTTCCATTCCATGAATTCTCCTCATTTCTTCATGACAGCTGTTTTTAAGATGGTGCTCGTTTTTTGAGATCTGATAAAGCATTTTACTTTCATATCCAGCAACAAATTGACCAAATCCCCAAATTTGGATCTTAATAAATTGAGACCAGAGCTTCCCTTGTGTTGACACATGTGAACTCTGTGTGGACAGTGGTTCAGTGGCCTATAAATTCTACTGAGAGGCTTGCAAATGGCTGCTGAGTATTGTGTGCTATCTGGCTGGTTCCTGATAGGTCTTGGCTGTGTGAGAAACAACAGGGCAGAATTGTTCTTGGCACTGATCTGGGGCCAGTTTCACATAATCAGTCAGACTCAGGAAGCTGACCTGAGGTTTTATGCCTGAGGACAACATCTGTCCTGAATGTGACTGACGACGCTGTGTGTAACCATGGGTGTTGTTTTTATTTGTTTTCTCAGCAAACAGCAGAGAGCGTCAGTGAGCTCAGAGGACACTGAGTCAGGGCGGAGCAGTCCAGACCCCCAGCCACACTCCCCACACCAGCACAATCGCAGGAGTGAGTAAAGCTCATCATGAGACATTTATATCATAATCAAGTAGATACTTAGTAGCTTAATCAAAAAAATTTGCAGAGGAATTGATCCAAATCCTACTTGCTATGCACGCTGTTGCACCGCTTTTGCTGATTTACTTCATAATCGTAAACTAATGTAGATATTTGACTTTTCGCCCTCAGCAGTTCAGGTGTACTTTAACCTGAAGAACCAGGTACATCGAGGACTTTGGGGGAAAAAGGTCCAGCTACTGAGATTAGCTTTTGATTCTACGTTCTTGTTAATTTCCCAGTAAGTGACAAAGGGGTCGTTTTAATCTTGATGTAGTTACTAAGTATCTACCTGGTGCTTTTTCAGGTGTTGTGTTCGAGCAGATGTGCTCTTCAGTACCTTTTAAGAGCATGTCTGTGTCCCAGGTTGGCCCGGAGCTCATCATACAGTAGACATCTGCGAAGGTCTGGAGGAGTGGTCTGGAGGTCGTGACGCCTTTCAACCATCTGACACAGAAGAGGAGGTTTTGGTGCAACTGGTGAGACCAAGTACTTTGTTGGTATTAACAACAGCCATATAATAGCACTATGCTTTGGCCCTCCGCTGACAGTGCATCATTAAACAAAATGTCCTTATTCATGGTTGTGAACGCTATCAGAAGTCTAACTGGAACTTTTTTTTTCTTTTAGTATCTAACTAAACAAATAATTAACTTTTGCAATAATGCTATATTCCTACAACCCAGTGTACATTTTCCAGTTCAGAGGTCATTGCAGAAAAGACATTCAGAATTAGTGGAAGTACAAAATTTAATCACAGACTATTTGAAAATGACAAATGTTTACTTTTAGCCCATATTCGACTTGGATAACAAGCAAAAGAAAAATGTACAAGAATGAATTGAACCAAAGGTCTTTCTATTCCCTGCCTATATGTTTCTAAATGGGACACTTTATATGAAATATTATATTAATTGGAATGATATCTTTGTGAAGACCAGATTTAGCCTACTAGTGCAATAAAACTTTGGAAAAATACTTTAAAATGTATAGGCAAGGCAAGGCAAGTTTATTTGTATAGTACATTTTCAGGTTCAAGACAATTCAAAGTGCTTTACATAAAACATTAAA
>JAOXYM010000007.1:17692046-17710606 GCA_028567055.1 Leptatherina wallacei | reverse complement strand
TAGGGACTTGGGAAAAATGCCTGATGCCAGTGAGCTGTTTACAATAAGTAGGAGGTCACTTTCTACAGAAGTAAAAAACTATTTTTAAAAAGTCGGATGGTATCATGTCCAGAGTGCATGTTTTCGATTTCAGATGGCAAACTATTTTTTTAA
Source organism: Leptatherina wallacei (assembly GCA_028567055.1). Taxonomy (NCBI): domain Eukaryota; kingdom Metazoa; phylum Chordata; class Actinopteri; order Atheriniformes; family Atherinidae; genus Leptatherina; species Leptatherina wallacei. The sequence continues at coordinate 17,710,453 of JAOXYM010000007.1, read as the reverse complement.
GGATTTTTTTAATCAACAATTTCAAAGTGTGACATAACACCAGGTTTATTTCTTGGTTTTAGAGACAGGCCAGTTTTCTTGTTTGACTGTGTAACATTAATATTTTGTTTAATCGTTTTAATTTTTTCCCTAAAAAAGTTGGCAAATTGGTTGCATTTCTCAGTGGACAGGAGCTCTGGGCTTATCTGTTTAGGAGGATTTGTAAGTTTTTCAATCATAGCAAACAGTGTGCGAGAATTGTTGAGATTCTTGTTAATCTGTTCAGATAAATGCAGCTCTCTGGCCTTGCACAGCTCATTGTTATAGTTACGCAGGCTTTGTTTGTACAGCTCATAGTGAATTTGAAGTTTTGTTTTTCTCCACTTCCGCTCAGCTTTCCTGAATTCTCTCTTCAGGTTCCTGACCATACTGGTGTTTCGCCATGGTGTTTTCTGTTTCCTCAAGGTGCTCTTGATTCATATCAGTGCAACAGCATCCATTACAAATTTAGATGCTGTCTAATCTTCAAATTACACCATTGCAAATGAAAAAAGTAACTTTTTTTATTTCATGACACACTATTATTGTAACCTCTTATCTAGTACAATAGAGTCCAAAAAGAGGTCTGAAACCTTAAACATGCAAATTATCCATTTTTCTCAAAATCAGTGTACAAATCCCATTAGGTGTTTGACGGTGAGAAATAATCGAAAGATCATTAATATTTGTAAGAAGGGAGAAATTAGTCCACAAAGTTGTATTTACAGTGTTGTTAGATCTTCTCACTTTTCCTAAGATGGTAAGAAATTTTGTTCTTTAACATTTCAGAAGTACTTATACACACATAAATAATTGGACACCACAATCCGTTGGGTGTTTGGATTAATATGTCTTCTTGGAGGACCACATTCTGTACATGGCAAGAAGATTTGCAAAAAATACTTTCCTCATACACACTACTAATCAAACCAATCTGCACAGTTACAAACTGCTGATCATCTGCAGATATCTTTACACACACCCTTTAATGAGGTCATTATTGCACATTGATCGCATCCCTCCCTGATATATATTAAATTAAAGGAGCATAAGTCCTACCTCATTTATTGCTAGTAGGTACTCTGAAAGTCCCTGACTACTTTATATCTTTACATGTAATGGACTGGGTGAAATTGTACATTGTTCTGAATGTTAAGAAAATCAGTTCAGCTAAGATAAAAATAGTATTTTATTGCTGTACTGATATTTGCAGAGTTCCATTGAACATGTTCGTGTCTGCTATCAAAGTTTAATGTTAACGTGGATGTCTGGGAAAATTCACAGATCCACTGGTCATGTACAGAATGTGGTCCTCCAAGCAGACACTATAATTAGAAAAGCTATCGATCTGTAGTGCCTGCAACTACCCAGCTGCATAACTTAGTATAGAGAGGCCTTTTACAGTGACCTTATCTAACTGATTGGATACAACTTAAATCTAATCTCCCAATCAAGTAGGAGATACAAACTGATTGGGAAATTCTGATTTTATTTCTGTTTTAAACCTATTTTTCTGTTAATGCTGTCTGTGTGGTAATTATACCTTATTGTGTATTCCTACGACAAACTGTCTGTTTTTTGGCTTTTTTTCCCCTTTTCATTTGTGTCAGTCTCCAGGCAGATACAGAGTTTTTGCTGATTGCCCCCAAAATGGACCAGACAGCATCACCATCAAATGTGGAGATGTCATCCAACTACAATGTGAAGACAACAGGGGATGCTGGTGAGTTTTTTCATCAAATGTGATGAAGTTGGTTTAATGATTGGCCATGAACTCTACACATGAGTAGAGGTGCCGTGTTACAGAAAAAGTTGCTTTATTTAAAGTGTATTTTTAAAGAAGACCAAATCCCCTCTTTGCAGAATGTGAAAGGAAAAGCTAACCTTATGACAATACTTATTGATCCAATTTGTTCCCATAAATATGTCCTCTACCATCCTCTCTTACCATTTATCATCCTGGTGGAAAGGCTGGTGAAAAATCTGAGTCGACGGCAGGAGGGCTTCATAGATGCTGCTTGCCTGCAGCTGATTATAGGAGACAGCGGCCGAGAACACTCCTGCAGACTGGGAGGTAAAGAAAAACCATGTACTTCCATGTCATGGTATTGCCTCACTTTGATCTTTTTCTTTAGAAGTCTGTGTTATTCTTGCAGACCCAGGCAACCTGAAGGTGAGGAAGTTGAGCTCCCCGTAGAGAAGAAAGCGCATTGGGAATTTTATATTTACCTGCGGATGATGAGCAGACAGAAGGAACAGACTAAGTCATATCTGTCTCATAACTGATGCACTATCAGCAAACCTCTCTTCAATCCTCTGTGGATCTGCTTTCCTCTGCACCGTTCGGGTCATCAAAGAGAAGAATTCAGAAATCCACAGAGATGATTTTCTCCTATAGCTTTCACTGATGACCACCTGAATGAATATTTTCAGAGAGAAGGTGTTTGCAGGCATCAGCACAAAGGTGCAAGAGCTATTTGAGCCCAACAGAACAATCAACGTGCTCCTGGATCTGGATCCTACTTGGTCTTCCTCTTTTTTGACTGTTGGTCTTTCTACCTGGTCCCTTTGGCACTTAATCTACAATGCATACAGTCAGGATGCAAGTCTGCTGTTGCAGCAGACGGTCATTTCATAAACTATGCACTCTGTTCAAGCTCATACTTTGAGGTTACAGTAACTCAGTGCTTGGTTGTGTTCCTGCTTGTCTCAGTTTGTGCTGGATGGATGGGAAACCAGGATTTTGCCTGAAACATTTCTTAAAACAAAGACTGTTGTACATATACCATTTGTAATGATTAATGAATCTCAGAGTTTCATTTTTGTGTAATTGTTAGACATTTTCCATTTTCTTTAAGGCGCCACTCTTCTGTGCAGTCAAGAGTTAAAATGCCAAAACGTGCCATGCCATAATGCCTTTTTTTATTCCAGCTTTTTTTTAAGAGTCTGTTGTATATACTGTTTGCAAAGTCAAATACTCTGTACTCGCTTTGCATTGACCTCACAAAAAAATTCAATAGGCACTTTAATAAGGTGGAAGTACAATGTTAACTAAAAATCCACCTGAATGTGTTTGCTTGCTGCTTTACCTCTCTTACTGTGTATTCTCCTCACTCTTGCTGTGCTGCTTTGTTTCCTCTTGAATGTATGATGTTAGGGCAGCAAGGGAGACATACCCCCTGCATGCAGAGAGCGGTTGACACTTCAATGACTGTAATGCAAGATGCAGAGGAACATGATGGAGATGGATGGCAACCTATTCCTCTGAGACAAATGAGTCGCTGCAAAATACTGTCATTTCCTGAAGATCTTTGTGTGAGCCGTCAGTCACAGCACAGACGTGGTGGAGCGAGAGGAAAAATGATGCTGCGTGTACTCAATCACCACAGAAGCAGATTGTTTCCTTCTCAACATTACAGCTCAGTTAATCTCTGCTTTCCCATTAAAAGGGATCATACACCCAAAAGGAAGTATATACCCTCTGTGTCGAACACTTAATTAAATATTGATTGTAGATTTATATGATTTACCGCATCAAATTGAGGCTCTGTTCAGAGGGCCGCTTTTGAGCACCTCTGAACACCTACTGTATTTGATATGGTAATGAGTTCAGAAATTGGGAGGGGCAAATATGTGCACCACATATTTCCGAAGTTGTCAACTTATTTTGCTGTCACATTGTTCCTACAGATTGTGAGATACCCATGTAGTCCCAAATGAATTTACATCTCTATATATTTACAGAGGCTGTGCTAGACTCCACTGCTACCCCCCCCCCCCCTTCATATTTCCCTTTAGCTAACTTGATAAAATTTTACTTTCTTACTTCAATCCGAAATGCTGCAGAATTTGCACAGATTTTCCAAGTTGGAAAACAAAAAGGAAATTGCTTGAAATATTATGAATCCCAGTGAGCTTGTTGACGAACATTTCTTTATATGAAAATGCATGGCAACTGAACAATGAGCAGGTTCTTATTCTAAGGTAGTCGCTATACAGGATTGGTTCTGTAAGAAATAATCTTTGAAAGAAAGGTAATCATTGCAATAACTGTTTTGTTTTTTTAAGTAATTAAATAAAATGTTTTACCACTCAGATTTAAACTATTATTCAAACTCTGTATTCTTGTTTTAGTAAATGTAGACATAAATGATGATATTGTGCAGAACTGTGTTCTTCACAAGCTTCAGTTTTCATGTGATTTGAAACATTTTTCATACTTTTACATGTTTTACATACCATAGCTTAGCATTACAAGCATTAATTGTAACAGATAAACATTTGTTCTGCTGCACCTGCTCAAAATCAGTACATTGTTGGTACTGAATTTGTGTTTTCAAAAATGGTTCAGTATTATTTAAAAGGATTTTGAATCATTCATGTATATTTAGAACTTACCCAAATGTTATAAACTTTATATATTTTATAATGTATCTTACTTTTTCATCAACTTGTATGATAGAATTTCTTTTTCCCCTATATTAAATGCATTATTGCTAACTCCTTTCTTAATACAATGTCCTCCGGAAGCTGCACTGGTTTAGAAACCTTTTCCAGATTTTGCAGCTTGCAGTTGTTATCAGATTAAACAGTTTCATGCAAAATTCTTTAAACAAACATTTACTTGAAAAGCAGCTTGGAATATTTAAGCATAGGAAACTATATTTGACATGCAGAATATTTAAACATGAGCATTTTCAATTTCTAAAATCTTCTAAGTCAGTCTTCAGGGTCTTCCACATCAGATGTTAGTTTGTGTTTAGTTAACCCCATAATATGGTTTATCCAGCGGTAATAAACAGACATCCGTGTGTACACACCATATTTCCCTTCTTTTGCACATCCCTCCCCCCAACTTACAATCCCTGTCAGGAACCACGTGTCATGAATGCTGTTTGCGTGAGGACCTCCACTGTCGCCCTGACACGCATCTTTTTCCTCATCGTAGTATCCAGCACAGAACATGACTGGGGTGATCCTGGCACTGCTGCTGTGCTTACACTCTGTCTGTTCAGTAAAGGGAACCTGGACCTGCTGCAGCGTGTTAGCCGTGGATCCAAGGAAGCGTGTGCGCCCCCAGCCGCTGACTGTAGCGGGGGATGACACTTTCACTAAGGCCTCAGTGAAAGCCATGGGCCCAAAGCAGATGGGTCGCACCGTTGTGGAGAAGGTTATGGGCTTTTTGAGATGAACCATGGCAATGTCATGGTTGTACAAGTTAAGACTTGCATTGTAGCGTGGATGTATGTGCTGCTCCAACACCTCATAGTCCTGCTCTGTTCCTTCTTTAATGAAAATGTTATGCTCCCCTGAAGATAGAGACATCAGGTATGAGTGGGACAAATTCCTAAAAACAACTCAATTAATGTTGTCAAGTAGAAAGTGGGGCAAGTTAAGCATATCATTACACCCTACACATAAACTACACAGAGACTGAAAATTTCTTTTATTTTCAATTTTTCTGCAGATATGTTTTTAAAGAAAGAAATAAGGCATACAAAAGGTGATATCAATTCAAACAAAAGTTCATGTAAACTTAGTAAACTTGCAGATAATACAAATAGGTTGTATGTGATAAAGTTGAGCCAACTATTTTCTTTTCTTGTTTCCATTGACTGAAATATCATATTATGTATGGAAACAGTTTAACTTTCTCCAAACTGTCATATAATGACACTCAACAGCTCCATCATATGTCCACTGTGACTCTTACCCACTCTGACCAAGAAGGAGCCCAGTCCCTCCACTAGGCAATGAGCAGCGGTGATAATCCAGCGTTCTTTGAGGATGGAACCTCCACAGAATAGATGACCACTGGGATAAGCTATCAATGCCACCTAGAAAGAAAAAGTGAATGAGCATAGCTGTGAGTGGTAACAGGAAGTTAAACACATTAAAGAAAAGCCCCCACTTGACACTTCTCTTTCAATATATCACCTGCCATGGGATCTCTCCTGGAAAGACCTCCCTCCCACCAACAATGCGTTTTAAAGTCTTAGTTGGCTCGTCTGAGGGGATTACAGAGATATTGTGTGCCCACAGAGACTGTTTCTTTCTAAATAGTTTAGCTATAGAATCATTTGTGGCAAGATACTTCTCTGTGGTACTGGCTGGTGTTGAGGGAAGGGTTGTAGTAGAGGTCATGTTGGTTAGTGAAGAGTTGTACTCAAGAGTTTCATTCTCAGGGATGGAGAGAGACCTTTTGAATGTGTTGGTTTCTGTCAGTGCAGTTCTGCCACAAGGAAATTCAACTAGTGATGAGAGAAAAAGGAACCAAGTTATTAAGCAAGAATTCAAAGTCACAATAACTATGATGTTTATTTGAGAATTCATTATCCAGACCTCCTGCTTTACAGTTGACCCCATCTTGCATCAACCTGTATCCTATTGCACAGGAGCATTTTGCCCCAAAGGTTCCCATTGAGTCACAGAAGTGCATGCAACCTCCATTGTTCACATCACATCTTTTTTCTATGACTGAGGATAAAAACAGCCCACAGACAAAGTTAATCTCATCCTCTGAATTACTATAATGAATGAAATTACATTGTGTTCAAACCTTGCATGACCCAAGATTAACGTATTTTACACAGCTTTAGAAGTTTGTCTTAAACATTGACATGGCACCATTATTATTAAAATTGGATTGTATTTTAAAATCATTCCTTCTGTCCTACCAAATTCTAAAATATTCCATCCAGTGGAATCTACAATTTATATATAAACTAGAAGCATTCAGATAATGCAGACCTCTGCCAAGCCATAGGGTCAGTCACCTGAGAAAACCCCAAAAAGGCCAAATAGCCCACCCAGTACTCCCTGTACCCCCTATATTTTGAACCTTCTGGATTCCCAGATGCAGATTATCAACATGATCTGGGTCAAACAATATTGGATTATAACATCTACCATAATGTCATCTTTAATTTTTTTTTTGCCTATGATACTGGGCATTAACTGTCGAGTTAGAAGCTGTTATGCCAAAATTATTCCCATCTCCCCATTGTAAAGAATCCTTAAAAAAAATTCCTGGATTCAGATGGTGATCCAGATCACCCCAAAAATATAATCAGTCTAATCATCTTATCCTATTTCTGAGATTTCCTGAAAATGTTATCAAAATCCACCCATTGCTTTTGGAGTTATGTTGCTGACAGACGTATGCCGCTAGAAGCATAACCTCCGCATCTTGGCAGGGGTAATAATACACTGCTCTAAACAATAAAAAACATCTTCAATATTGATTAATGAAATATTCCAATTGAAAATCTTTTAGTGGAATGTGTTGAGAACAAGTAACATAAGAATGGTAAATGCAAATCAAAATCCATGGAGCCCTCATGATCAAGGTCAGGGTAACTTTGTTGATCCCCAGAGGTAGATTTGATTTGCAGTAAAAAGGAAAGGCCATCCCATCCACAAAAAACCCAAAACACAATAACAGACAGAAGGACAAGACAAAATGCACAAATACAAGAAGTGGGTACTCATCTCATCTAAGGCCAGGAGATAAATAAGTGCAGAAAAAAGACTTTTAAAAAACTAAGAAGAATACAAAGAAGAATAAATGAATGCCAAAATAAAAAACCTGGTCACAGTAGGTCATAAACTAGACATAAAACCTAAGATAGGTCTGAATTCAGAGTCATACTCAAAATAAAAGTGTAAAGATCAGATCACAGGCTTACCCAACTAATGTGGGAATTCCTCAAGACAATTCAGAATGAAGTTCAGTATGCTACTATGTGTGGGCTCCACGTGCCTGTATACACTCCCTACAACATCTGAGCATCAGAGGCGGGGCCAGAGAGGTGGCCTGGCGGGGCATGGGCCATGGGCCACCCCTACAATCTGATTGGCCCCTCAAGTGCCACCCCAAGAATAAACAATCAAACTGACCATTACCTGGCCAACTTCAGATATCCAAGTGCAAGTGAATTCAGCACATAATGAACATAGATGTTGATGTTCTACAGCAAGGGTGCCCGAGTCTGGTCCTCGAGAGCTACTACCCTGCAACTGTTAAATTATCCTTTCTCCAACACACTTGAATCAGATGGCTGAATTATCTTACCCACATGTCATTCAGCTCTGCCGAGGCCTGGTAACAAGACATTCATTTGATATTGATATTAAGCCCTTTCTCAGTGATCAATCGTGACATATTCAATCCTGACCTTGTAATGTCAGGATTGTGAAGGTGTCATTGTCATTGCTAAATGCAGCAAACCTCAAAAACTTAAATGCTAATACCAAATGATCTCTCATCATTTTACATATTGGAAAAAATAAAAAATTAAACAGAGGAGGCGAATATTCCAATTTTAAGGCCTTAATAAATTATGAATAAGACTAATTTTACTGTTGGTGCATTTGAGTAAGATATGACAAAAAACAACTACTTTATATTGAAAAAGGGCTTTCTTATAATTATTACTTAATCCCTGAATTTAATGTATGAACTAGAAAAAATGAAGGTTTCAGATAGTCAGGAACGTGCCCAGCCTGCATGTTATAAGATTCAGAATAGAATGAATTGTCTGCTATAAGCAGATTTTGCTAATCCTGCTGGACGAGGAGGACAGCAGGACAAATTGTAATTTGTGAAAGTTTTGTCATGATCAATGAAGTATATGTTGGTGCAGCCGTGATTTAAAGCTGTACGATGCAGCATCATCCTAAGTAAACAATAACTGATCATCAATCAAAAATCATTGGCTATTTACTTTTCTAAATTTCTAAATTTTTTTGGACACGCCACTGCTGAGCATGCTCCTGATAAGAAAACAGATGTTCTTTTGAAGGAATATCCTCCCAGACCTGGATCAGGGCATTAGTCAACCCCTGGACATTCTGTGGTGTGACATGGCAGCGTAAATGGAACGAGAAATGATGTCCACTTCCTCTGACTACATCTTGAACTGTCCTTGGGCAAGACACTGAACCCCATGTTACCTCCTGATGTGCCTATTGGGGTATGATTGTGTATAGAAGCACTTAGTATGTTCCAATTAAGTTCATCGTGTGAATGTGACATGTAGTGTCAAGCGTTTTGAGTGGTCAGCATGACTAGAAAAGCACTATGCAAATAGAATCCATTTGTTGCTTGCTTAAATGGGGACCTTCGCATTTACTTAAAATAAGTATGAAAAAGATAGTTTTCAACTATGCTACTGGATGTAGGAAAAAACTTGTTTAAAGCAGAGCTTTTCTGGTGAAAAAAAATTCTTACTGGATGGCGGGAGTCAGCACACACAGTAAGAGTTAATGTGAGCAGTCTGTGGCTGTGTAAATTGGCAAATGGATGTCATGTCTCTTTTATGCACTGATTGATGGCCATGTCAATTTCCAAGCTACCTTGTGGGATGCTTTGGAAGGTAAATGTGACTTTTTCAATCTTATTTTAGGCCTCTGTTCTCTCTTGCAGTTTCTGACTGCAACACATTCAGCAGATATAACTGTGTCCAGCAGGTGTTTCTATTATTGTCAAAAGGCAGCATGGGCAAGTACTGTAAATGCCCTCTACTACTGAAGAATCATTTGACCCAAACATAAGAGTGGATTGTACTCTTCCTCACTGAAAACAAAGCCCAGAATATGTTTTTTTTTTAAAGTTATTTATTTATTTATTTTTTATCTCACTGGGAAAATGGCTATATACAGGAAACACAGAGAAGGGGTCCCAGTATGAGCAGGAAGAGCTGCAGTAAGAGAAAATGAGAACACAACCTTAAATGGCCTCTTCTTCACTGTCAAATAAAAATAATTCTATTCAATGTGATCACCACTCACCACAAAAAAGCTTTAGCTGCTGTTTTTAGATTATCAAGACAGACAAACAATCTAATTTTGGAACCTAAAACCAGATTGATGTTTGATGTGAGACACAGATTCAATTTGGAAACACAAGAAAAAAGCATCTGTCTATTAAATTTTTGATATCATATTCTCAACAAATTTAGGTCATGCAGAAAAACAAAATCTAATTTCGTTTGATCACAATGTTACACCCAACGACAGGACATGCACTCACCGATCTCACAGTTCATTCCAGTGAAGTCAGACATACACCTGCAGGTGTAGTAGCCAAGATGGTCCTCACATGACCCCTGGTTCACACATGGACTTGACTTACACTGATTGCCATCTGAGGATGTCCAAATATGGGGCATTAACTCACAGTCATAAATAACATTTTATAAGTGAATTTACTTTAGAAGCATTTGTGGCTTTCTGAGGTATTGCTTGATAAAAAAAGTACATGTGTTTGTTACCAGATAAAGAAAGATTTTTAGTTTTAAAATTAGGAATGACATCACATCCAGTTAAATAATAGCATACAGGATCTCTACTGGTTTTTCAGATGTGATGGCAGAATGACACTTACCTACATATCCTACCCAGAACTCCATCTAAAATACAAAGTAAAGTCACTGATAAGAACAGCCAACAAAGACAAGTAGTAAAAGACACCAAAAGGACCAAATACACACAGTTTTTTCATCATTCTCAAAGGTCTCTCTCGCCTCTTCCAGGTCACATTTTTCTTCTAAACACTCTCGCTCCAAGTTGCCCTCCAGCAGCTCCTCAAAGAAACCAGTATTGTAACGTTTGTGTCTCCGCAGGAGGCTGTCAGCTGTCGGACCAGAGAGAAACACCAAGCCTGTGTCCGGAGCGGGGGCTAAAAAAGAAATAGCCTCTGTTTGAGTACTATAGCTGTCCTCATCACCATTATCCATGAACATCAAGGAAAGTCTTACCTCCAGAGCCAAGCTGGAAATCCAACTGCAGCAAAAACAAAAATACTAGTGCTATTCCAATTTTCTGTGACATCCTGTCAGACACTGGACCATCACTCCAAAGTACAAACCTCTGTTTGCACATGTTCACTCACAATTAGCTTCATGTTTGTTCAGTGAAAAACAATCTGACAATCCGGAAAATCCATGCATCAACATTTCACACGCAAAAAGAGTAGGGATTTTAACTACATAACTTGTGTTGATACTTGAATAAACCTTAAATGTGGACATAAAATAAGGATGATATGGAAGTAAATGTTACTGACTATATCAAAATTGGAAAATCACACATTCTGCTCCATGGATGGAGCACCAAAACAATCTGAGTGGGTTTACTAAAGGTTTTTCACTATGACCCATGACCTGATTTTTACTCCTGCTTTATTTCTTTTTTCCCCCAGGTTTTCACAACCTAACCATCGGATTGAACTGATGGTACATGCCTTGGCCGGACAAAATTGTGGCATTTTGGTCAAATTTCTGCCACCTTAAGTGGTCATGGGTGAATCAGCCCAAGCAAGGCAGATCTTTAAAATAAATGTACACTTTTTTCATAGATACTTTGGCATCATCAAACTGAGCCACCTGGACTACACATAAAAAAGGGCGATGTGATGTAAAAAAAAATAAATAAAGGAAAATAATGCCTCTCTGGGTAACATTGACAATAACTTTTATGATCTCAGCATCTTCATGGCTTCAATTAAATAAGCTGAATTAAACAAATGTTGCTTCAATATAGCTTAGTAAACCCTTTGTTTAAAAAAAAAAGAAACTCTTTTTAAAGCTAAAGAATCAAAAGTTGATCCAAGTGCACTTTGAGATTCCCACCACAAGATGGTGTGCATTCACCTCAGTACAAGGAGCAGAATGCCTGAGCCAGAGATTAAGTACTCCATCAATAGTGCAGTGTAGAGGTCTGTGATTCCCAGGGGGTCTGCGGAAGTACTGCTTGGTGGTCTTGAACATTTTTAGGGATAATTAGACTAATTTATTTTAAACATATTTTTTAATATTTTCTCCCCATTTTATTCCCACAAATTTAAATACACATTAACATGAATCCAACATATTGAAGTGAATTGATAAATGGAGGCAGAATATGTTAAATTTCAGTCAGAATTGGATGCATTCAGTGACACAGAGACTGTCTCAAGCTGGGCCAGGTTAGACCAGGCCCAGCGCTTTGTGTGCAGAAGGCTTGTCCCTTCAAGCCTCCTGTCACAAGGCCGCACATTACATGCAGGCTTTGTTTGGTTCCCCATGATTGGCCAATAGCCTACTTAGTTACTAGTTGTCTTATACTCAAAACACAAGGATGGATGCATCTATATTATTTGAAAAGAATGAACCTTTTCTAAAATAAACAACACAAACGAATGGGGAAAAAAAGTAATTTGCTTCACACAAGAATTTTGTGCAATCAGATGAAGATATTCTTGGCTAAAACACTGTAGCTCTAAAACAGCAATTTACTGAGGTTATTATACTATAATGCCAAATGTATGGACATTGTTATGTGCGAAAATGGATCATTTTGGACCTCAACCAAACTACCACAAGAAAAAGAGAGACATGAGGCAATACCTGTTGCTGATTTTTCAGCATATACGGTTAAGTGCAATTGACAGCAGACCAAAAAACAATACAGATAATTATCTGACATTTTGATCTACCTTCAAGGAGAGAGATGGCATTGAATTATCAATGTGTGCCAAATATATTGCGCTACATGGCTGCTTTAAAAAGTTGATTAATCACACTTGCAAAGGTTGTGACTACAAGTGATTTGGATGAACTATATGCTACACATGGAGTTCCTTGTTGCACCTTCCAACAGCAACGCACAAGTTGTATCAGCATTTTCAAGACAAGCAAATGATTGTGTAATTTCTGAAAATATTTATTAACATCTGGGCAAAATCAGTAATTTATATATATTACAAAAAGTTATATATGATCATTCATATAATGAATAATGAAATAAAATAAAATAATACTTATGTGACAATGATGGGTCTAAAAACCCTTATCTGGGTCAGTTGTTAAATGTGTTTGAGTTTGTTTTCAGGTTTCAGCTGAATACATTTAAGTATTAAAAGAATTTATACAGCCATATTCCAGGCTGCTAAATGATGAACAAATGTAAAATGTAATGGTGTTAACCACAGTCCGCGGTATTCACTTATTGATTTTCACACATTTAGATATCTTGCTCTGCTGAATTGAAACAGAAACTCCGCTCCATAGTCATCTGTTGCCATGGAGATTCATAGTATTTGAGCTTAATTGATAATGTCTTTTTTCCCTCTATTCACCAAATATGTGATTAACTTGGACTGAACTACTCTCAGAGTAGAGCCACATCTCCTCCACATCAAGAGGAGCCTGATGAGGTGGCTCGGCATCTGGTTAGGATCCCTCCTGGACGCCTCCCTGGTGAAGTATTTTGTGTACATCCCCCTGGAGGAGACCCTGGGGAAGGCCCAGGACCTGCTGGAGGGATTACATCTCTCAGCTGGCCTGGAAGCGCCTCGGGATCCTCCCAGATGAGCTGGCAAATGTGGCTGGAGAGAGGGCAGTCTGGGCTTCCCTGCTCAGGCTGCTGCCCCCGCGACCCGATCGCAGATAAGTGGTAGAAGATGAAAAACTGGATGGAAATTTCATTGGTTGTGTTCTCATTCTTTATGTAGAAAAAGAAAAAAAAACTGTTACAGTCTGAGCAATTTCAATTAAAGCAAAGATGTCTTTAAGGTGTAGGTGCCATCATCTTACAGTAGGAGTAAATAATACAAATGCAACTCAAAGGGAGATCTTAATTCTAGAACATTAGGCAACAAGGGTTTTATAGTTTATAGGTTGTTAAATATTGAAAATAAGAGATTAGCAGTGTAGGTTTTAGCCTATTTAATAAGGTTTTTATAATATCAGAGGAGACAGCCAGTCTAATGCCATCTGCACTTCAGTGCATTATGATCTAAATATAAGCTACATTATCAATCAATATATGGAACATCAGCTTGAAAATGACATGACTTTATTCAAACTTAGACTTTTTCTTTTTGTCATTATACTCTTTCATAATCACTCAGTATGGCCAATCAATACTCCAGACAGTGATAGTCAGAGGTGTGGGATGCTGATTCAGCATGCCAGCTAAAGGTTTAACTCTGGTGTCATTTTCTGGTCTGGCGTATAATCTGGAACCCATCAATTGCTTTGGAATCCCCCCAGTGGGAGTCTAAAGTCTTCTCAAGTGTTGGCACCTATTGACCGCAGGCCAATACTTTTTCTTTCACTGAATCGTTCAGAGGTTGAATAATTCATACTTGAGTAATTAACACTGTCTACACAGTGCAAAAACTTATCATTCTTTTCCACACAGGACTGCTACAGATTATTTTTTTATTTCAGACCCAGGAGTAAAGTAGTGCGTGGTTATTTACAGTATTAATTGCAGACTTTCAATGATTGAAAAAACAGGCTTTCAACAGAGTTATCTGTTCTTATGAGTTGTCCAACCTTAGTCCAAAACACGAAAAGGGCGCACACCCAGCATTGCATTTGTTGAGTCATATTTCTAAATGCAAGTCTGTTGCTGAGCCACATGGAGAGAATGTGGACTTGATAATCACAGTCACATACTTTCCACATAGTCTCTCAGCCCTTGTTAAATAGCTGAGTGGTTGCACACCAATGACTGGGATTATTATCCTGTAGTAAGTGCAGGAGGAAATAATACAATGGTTTTAGTTGTTACAGCTGAGGTGATGATCTGTCAGTACAGCAGATTTACAGTACTTGACTGTTTGAGATTGGCAAAGTTGACGCATGAATGAAGAGAAGAAAGTGAAAAAGTCTATAGCTGACTATTGATTTAAGAAGATCTCCCTGACATCTCTGTCTTCTCTCGGTCTTTGGCAGCACCACACAGTTGGGAGTCTGTGTCGACTCCAATTAGATTAGTCATTACAGTCAGGGATCAAGTCAGAGCCTCGCAGATAATAAAAACTCTGATGCTTGCTTAGTGCTATTGATTGCTACTGTGCTGTATCTCCTGGGCTGTGGAGGAGTTCAGGCAGCCTAGACCTTGTTCTTTCACAAGGGATATGTTGTCATTTGCAAAGGACTTATGTTTAACTGGAGTAGAACCTTCTTCTGCTGCAGTGAACCAGAATATTTGTAAAGCTCAAAGAGAAGCAGTGTGATTTGGGGAAATCAATTGAATGACAAATCATCAGTGATAACTGAACCTTGTCATATTTAAAAGGCACAGTCATTTGGATTACGTCTGGATTAAAAAACAAAAAGACTATTCTTAATTAGCATATGGATTATGTAATGAGAGTTTACTGTCTCCTGCCTTTTCTGAATCTGTCGCTTGCCAAAAATTACCCTGCATTCACTCATGAAACTCATTTTATTTGACTGTTTATAAAACAATGCAAAATTTAACTCATTCAGGACACACTGCTTTTTCTCCATCTTTATATGTCCTTTCATTCAGTCATTCGTTTTAAACAAAACTACACTAAACTAAACTAGCTAACAGAGGCAGGATATACCCTGAGCAGGTCACCAGTCTGTCACAGGGCCAACACAGAGACAAACAACCATATAGACTCACACTTAGTCAATTTAGAATAACCAATTAATTTAACATGCATGTTTTTGGATTGTGAGGGAAAGTCGGAGTATACATATCAAACTCATAAATGCAGCGGGAAAACATGCAAGCTCCACACAGAAAAGGCCACAGCCAAGATTTGTAGCAGTGTTTTGCTGTCTGGCAGCAGTACTAGCAAACACTGCTCTGTGCTGCCTAGAATTTTCATTTTTATAGTTTATTTACTTTTCCTTTCAAATGCTGTTTGATTATGTATGGGCATTGATGAAAACTTATTTGGTGTTAAATTTAGGAAAACATATTGGTTTGGTTAGGAATAAACCTTGTTTCAATGTCTACTAGATATTAAAAAACATAATATCTAAGGCTCCCAGCCTGAAAAGACCTGCCCTGTCTACAAATGACTTATATGGTGCAGGCATCAAAGACACCTGTAGAGGAATGCATTACTTTGGAGAAAAATGCTGGCTGTCACAACAAAAATGGACAATCCACACACTCACCTATGTAAATTTTTTTCTTTATTGACTATTACTTCAATTACCATGAGACAAGGGTGGTTTATTTATGAAAATATATAGGAAGAAAGACAAAAGTTAAAGTACCTGAATGTTTGATTTGTGACATGGAGGAACACGTGGTTAAGCCCATTGTCAGTGTGTGAAAGATGTGTGACTGTTAAATGCTCAAGTCACTACACAAGATAGCATTTAGCCCTTCTGTCTATAAACTATTTAACCTCACTATCAAAGTTTTAAAAAGATAATCCAAACAAATGTTCAAATTCAAGTTTTCAAGAAATTTACATTTTATTTTGACAAGGTATTGGCATTTTTATCTGTGTTGGTGTTGGGTACGAAGCTGCAGCTGCTACTGTGACTAAAATGCAACAAAAAGGCAAAAGCAGAGTTAAACCCAGAAGAAGAATGTGTGCTTCTCAGTCATGTTACTGAGTCAATGAACCAAAGGAGTGAAATGTTCATGGCACTGCTCAATCAAAAAGACAACCTTAAAAGCTTCATCAGATCATCATAGAATCTCACAAACTCCATAGTAGAAGCAATAACCAAGGACATTCAAGAAATCAAAACAAGCCAACAGTTCACACAAAAAAGATGTGGATGACTTAAAGACGATAACCGCAAAAGAGGCTGAATGCAGAAAAGCAATGCAGGCGGATATATTCAAATACCCGGAAGGGCAATCTAGGCGCAATAACCTTGTGGTGGATGGGACACCAGAATCAACCAAAACTCCTGCCTGCAGCTTGCAGGACAGGGTGGACTTGGATATTGGGCGGGTCGGACGTCCCATGGCCGTGGTAAAATAAGTGGGCGGATTCAGGTGTCCAAATTAGGGTTAGGGGGTTAGGATAGAATATCCAATCAAAATGGTTTGATGTCCGACTCCACCCAGTCCTGCGAGCTGCAGTCATGACCTTCTTGAATCAACAGGAGAAACCTGGGCAGACACGGAGGAAAAAGTCAAGAAACTTCTACTGCAAAGGTACAAAGACATAGAAACCATACTCAAATGTGCAAAGTATCTCAAAGGATCAAAAAATCTGCATCAACGAGGACTATACAGAAGCAACAGAAAAGAGCTAATAAGCAACTTTCTCTTTAGTATCAACAAGGACTGCCTAAGGGCAGTTTAATAAGATGTTCAGGATTGAAAATAAAATATCAATTTTCCCTTGCAACAGTAAGAGTCTTACTGCCAACCTCTATAAAATGAAGGACTATTTAAGCCACTTCACACACCCTTTTAATATGATTTTGATTTCTGAAACTTGGGTTAACAGTAAAAAAAAAAAAAAGGCATGGATTTTGCACTGGATGGATATGAACTGATTTATATGAACAGAAAAAAACAAGAATAGTAGTGGTGTAGCTATATTTGTGGGCATTAACTATAAGTTCAAGGTGGTAGAAAACTTGTCAACTGTGGTAGATGATGTATTAAAATGTCTAACAATTGAAGTTTGCATAGAAAAGAGGAAAAATCTTAATGTGAGTTGTATCTAAGAACACCAGGTTTTAATATAGACATATTCAAAAACTGGATTGAAAATCACCTAACAACCACAAAACATAAGATTATATTTGTTGGTAGCTGTTGGTGGTGATTTCAACATTGATTTGTTTAATCCAAATGAATACAACATGACTGAGGAATTTTATATTTATACAGCATGGGCTTATACCTAAGAATTACCAGACTGGATCACAAGACATTGTACAACATTAATTGATAACATGTTGTCTAATGAAATGGACAATAATGTAGTAAGTGGACTATTAGTAAAGGAGATACGTGATTACCTAAGAGTTTTTATTGTCTTTAACAACTACATAAAAAGCAAGCATGACAAATGACCATTGTACCGAAAGATTAGGTCTGAAGAGTTTATGGATGCATAAAAAATAACCTCGGAATTAATATATAAGGGAAAAGATACTGAAAGCATATGATGACATTTTAATAACATGGTTGTTTCCGCTATCTCTGCTCAAGTTGATGTCATTAAGGACCTTAATAGAGCAGTCTCAGTGCTGTGATATGGCCAAAAACCTCACTGGTCGACATGTAAACAGTTATTTAGTGTCAGGAAGTTGTGTAGCTGTTGAAAGACAACTTTATAATCTTACTAAGAAAGGGGAGGTTTGATATTGGCCTGTAGCTGCTCATGAGCACATGAGGTTAGTGGATTGAGTGACAACAGATCTGAAACATGCCGCTCCAAAACGCAGAAAACCATCTCCTGCCAATGCAGACATTTAGGAAACAAGCAGATAGCAACAAGCATGCAAATAAATGTCACACGCAATGTCTCTAGTCTTTTACTATACCAGCTCAAGGTTCCACTGCCACAAGAATAGACAACCTCTGCTCATTTAAAAGAGTTTCCTTTATTTTCAGGTACAGGGGGTTCACACTCCGTCCTGTTTGCCAACCAG
>JAOXYM010000007.1:17667696-17687224 GCA_028567055.1 Leptatherina wallacei | reverse complement strand
ATGCTTTTAATGTTTTATGTAAAGCACTTTGAATTGTCTTGAACCTGAAAATTTGCTATACAAATAAACTTGCCTTGTCTTACTACAATGAATAAAGAGACTAAAGTCAAATAATTGTATTCAATATAATTTCACCCCAAAACATCTGAGAGAATTTAACATCATGTGGTCCTTAGCAGCTCATAAAATTAGGTAAATACTACCTCAGATGAACAACAACAACATGTGACATTTTTTACTGTGTCAATATCTATTTAACAAAAACTAGGTCAAAATGCAGAAGCTGTGTGTGGAAAACTTCGTACAGCCTTAGTGCATCCACAGGTTAAGAAGGTAAGTAGCAGCCGGGTGCTGCTAAACAAACACACTTTGTAAATCAGCACATGTGAAGTTTGTCAGGTGTGCATTCATATAACGCCACAAAGGAAAGACATCAGCAATGATCTTAGAGTATGGGGAAATAGAATCAAGACCGTTTCCAGTCTTCGTAGGGATGAATGTCTCAGTAAGCTCAGCTTGAGGTTAGCCTGTGCAATGCTCAGAAAAACTGTTAAAAAGCAAAGAGTTAAATCTCCAACAATGCAAGCAATGATAAAAAAGTATGGTTTGTTATGGAAAGAGTGGTGGGGAAGAGTATATTTTCTTTATATAGAGCATGGTATCATGGTTTAAGTTCATAAAGCTGTATATGAACAAAGACAATATTTTTGAAACACTGTCCTATGGACTAACCAGAACGTGTGAGGAAATTTGGTTGTGATGCGCAGCAACATGTTTGGAGTAAAATCAAACAGCATATCAGCATAAATGTCTCAAACCAACTGTCAAGCACAGAATTGGAGGATATATTTCTTGGATCTTTTTGCAGCCACAGGCATTGAACACCTTGCAGTCACTGATTCAACCACATACTCCTCTGTATACCACTCTAGTGTCAGATGTATGGCCATCTGTCTGACAGAAGCTTTGCTTTAGTCATCCAACAGGATAGTGATCTCAAGCACAGCAACAAATCTACAACAAAATGATATAAAGAAAAGAATCCAGGTATTATAAGTTCAGACCCCAACCTGACTGAAATACAGTGGCGGGACTATAAGACAGCTGAGCGTAAACAATTGCCCAAAAACCTAAAAAAAACTGAAGTGATGTTTTGAATAGTGGGTCAAGATTTATTGACAATGTGAGAGACTGATATATATTCAGAAAAATAATCACATTAATAATGAAAAAAGGGAATATGCCATGTGTTGATGTTCTTTTTAGTTTGTTTTCACTAAATTTTAAGAGCTGGTAAGAGGCACATTTATTTTTAAAATTATGTTTAACATTAGATTGGAAGCTAAGGATTCCAAACTGGGTACTATTGATACACATATCTAATAAAATCATGCTAAATGTGTGCAATTTTGCTTTGCCAGTCCAGAACAACTCTAAATACATTAATTGGAATTATGTATTGTCAGAGAACAGATTGCTGGGCATGCATGTAATGTTTGTGGAAGCAACGTGAGCTAAAGGTGTTGTCACTTTTTCCAACAGATATTGTAATCATCAGTCTAAATGTGGTGATTCAGGGTTATTTTGTGACATGAGAGGGCACAGCTGCGAACATGACATCAGTGATGACAGAGTGTGAGTCAGGAGTTTGTTTGTGCTGTATCAAATATGCTCCAGGGCTTTGCTCTAAACAGGCTGAGGATGAATGCATCTCTGCAGAGCGGTGCCCTGCTGAAAAGGTCAAAGGGGGCCACGGACACAGTGCGAACACAACCCACTGACATTCACACTCTTTCTAACCTTTGCTCTTTATACAGTACCTCACACCCAACATACATGCACATGTCCAGCTGTTGAGTCAGAATTCCAAACGACAACTTTTAGGATACAAAAAGGATATTGCTATACAAACAGTTGGCTAAATCTTCATGAAAGAAAGTTGATCCAGGGTGTTTTGCCAGCTCAAATGTAAATACACCACTGAAGGACACAAGTTGCACTATACTGAAAACACCAGTAAAAACTGTGTAGCATCAAAAGAAGCTCAAGTTGATTTGGCTCCTTTTGCTTCACAGTTTCTTTACCACAAAGAGAATAAAAGATAACCTGAGAACATAATCACACTGAAACACAACGCTATGAGTACAAAAAAACAGATTTTTGCCTGGCTGTTCATCTGTATATAGGCATAGAGCTGATGATGAACACCAGTTCAATTCAGCAGAAACATGAATCCAGGATTTCAAGTGGCCACTTGTCTTTAACTAAAGTTAACTTGTATTTGGTGGGTTGGCTGGTGTTGATTTACCACCCTGCCTATAAACCTGACAAAACATTTAAATATATACAGCCTATTATTGAGCAAAGTTCAGTGTCTCATGATCATTGCCCAACCATTGTTTGTAATTTCAATATATTCATTATTTGGGTTTATTCAATAATCATGTTTATAGACTGATAGTGCCCTTTTAGGGTGTAAGAACTGTACAAGTTAGCAAATTTTTATCAGTGTCTCACGTTTTCTCGTTGCAAATCTACAAGATTTATGAAATCTAGACATATTAGTTTCTTTAGTTCCTCAAATATTTGTTTTTAAAAAAAAATCAAGATTAAGGTATTTTTTCAAGTCAGAAAAAAGTGTGATCAATTTGTATATCTTTTGGTGAAATTAATCGAGGACACAGAGTCAACATTGATGCAATATGTAAGTACTTTTTCTTTTTTGTGAGTTATAATGCAACATTTTGCACAAACACATAACATGTTTTTCTAAAGCTAGGAAAACAATATGTTGATGACACTATAATTATAATCCCAATTCCCAAAAAATTGGGACACTGTGAAATGTAAAAACAGAATGCAATGATCTACAAATATCAAACCTGCATTTCTTTCACAAAAGAAACACATCAGATATTAGAACTGAGACAATGAGCCCATTTACATGCAAACTTTAGTTTTGTTTTTTACATCCGTGCATGTACAAAAAACGTAATGTTTTCAATGTCTTCCATTATCTTAAAATTTCATGGAAAATATAAGGTTATTTTGACAATATTCCTTACCTAAAACTCAAGTGACTGATTTCTACATTTAAAGACATTTATAAGCAGTCCTTGCTACTCAAATGTAAATGTCATCCTGAAAAATGTCTGGAAATGGAGAAATCAGTCGCTGGAGTTTTAGAGGAGGAATGTTGTCCGGTCTCATCTGATACATAATTTTAGCAATCAAATAAAAAATGTTGTGGGTTGGTGGAGGTAATACTTCGAAGACCTCCTTAATCCCACCAACACATCTTCTGATGAGGAAGCAGAATCGGGGGACCCGGGGTGGGCTCTCCGACCACTGGGCTGAGGTCGCTGAGGTGGCTAAAAAGATCCTCAGCCTCCCTGGTAAGGTCTATTCAGGGATATTGCGGCAAAACGGTTAATTTATATGAGGGCCACTGTGAGCTAAAACTCAGGGTTCTTTGCCAGACGCGTGTTCAAACAATAGTCAAGCACTTTCGTGTCAGCAGTGATACATTTATTCTTTCGTCCAAAATCCACAGGTTCAACTTCAAGTTTAATGAATAAAGCACTATTCTAACAGACACAATAGTAGACACGATGTAGTGCACCTTTCAAACCTTCGTGACACACGTCCACAGCAACACACCACCCAGATGCTGATGCTGCCAGACACCTGTGCCACCTCATGAATATCTAAATTACTATTATGGCTCCCACAAGGGGTCCTGGAGAGGAGGGTCCATCGGACAGTCGAGTCTCAGATTGAGAAGGAGCAGTGTGGTTTTCATCCCGGTCGTGGAACAGTGGACCAGCTCTATACCCTCTTCAGGGTCTTGGAGGGGGCTTGGGAGTTCACCCAACCAGTCTACATGTGCTTTGTGGACTTGGAGAAGGCGTTTGAACATGTCCCTTGGGGACTCCTGTGGGAGGTGCTCCGGCAGTATGGCGTGCTGGACCCCCTTGTACGAGCTGTCTGGTCCCTGTACAACCGGTGCCAGAGCTTGGACCTCATTGCCGACAGTAAGTCGGACTCATTTCCGGTGAGAGTTGGACTCCGCCAAGGTTGCCCTTTGTCACCGATTCTGTTCATAATGTTTATGGACAGAATTTCTAGGCGCAGCCGAGGTGTTGAGGCCATCCGGTTTGGTGGCCTCAAGATTGGCTATCTGCTCTTTGCAGATGATGGGGTTCTTTTGGCTTCATTGGGTCGTGATCTTCAGCTCTCACTGGAACAATTTGCAGCCGATTGTGAAGTGGTTGGGATGAGAATCAACACCTCCAAATCCGAGACCATGGACCTCAGCCGGATAAAGGTGCAGTGTCTCCGCCTTTTTCCGGCTGAAATGGGGTCCTACTCCAAGTGGAGGAGTTCAAGTATCTTGGGGTCTTGTTCATGAGTGAGGGAAGGAGGAAGCAAGATAGGCAGATCCGTGCAGCGTCTGCAGTGATGCAGACTCTGCATCACTGGTGAAGAAGGAGCTGAGCCAAAAGGCAAAGCTCTCAATTTACCGGTCAATCTACGTTCCTACCTGCACCTATGGTCACCAGCTCTGGGTAGTGACCGAAAGAACGAAATCGCGAATACAATCAGCCGAAATGAGTTTCCTCTGCTCTCCCTTAAAGATCGGGTGAGAAGCTTGGTAATCGCAGGAGCTCACAGTAGAGCCGCTGCTCCTCCACATTGAGAGGAGCCAGATGACGTGGCTCAGGCATCTAAGTTCAACCAAGCAGAACGACCTGGTCTGAGAACCATGCCAGCGGACTTCATACTGAGCGTGGGCTCATATGACCCAGGGGCACAAATGATGGTGACAGCTGTCTCAGGAAAAAGCAGTGGCTAAACCACACATCTTCCATGAAGTCTTGAAAGCTTGTGACTCCACATAGGAAAGCTTTATTTTTTATTTGCCCTTTTAGGCATACTTCATACTCATAGTTCTGCACAGTCCAAACTTCAATGTCCTGTACAATAAAATCTTCATGTGTAGAAAGACGTACGTTGTGAAAGATAGGGCTGAAAAAGCTTGCACCATGATACAGATCAGCTTCCAGCCACAAGCCAAAGCTATCCCTAAAACAAGAAGGAAAAGCAACTAAGAATCAAATCTTTGAAAAGTTGTTCATGATTTAATCTTAGTGATTTATGCTTTCTTTTTATTACTTTACAATAAATCGCTTACTTTTCATTTTTGTTTTTGTGTGGGTTTTTTAGATGAAACAAAAAAACACAACGTACCCTCCTCCACCAATCTGCAGATTCCAGGTTGCCGCTCACAAAGTAGGAGTTGTCCCCATTCCACCTGTATAGTTGCGGAAATGACAAAACCATTACATTCATTACCATTTATTACTATCTTACAAAGACTACGATAAGGTTGTGTTTATTTCTCTTGAAAATATGAAGTGTTCTCTTCAGTAAAATCCCATCAGTTTTTAGACTTGCTGATTGATGCGGTCTAATAAACACAGTGTTGGTAAAAAGAAAGACTGAATCCACTCTTACCTGGAGGTCAGGGTTGAAGCTGAACAGGAAGGTCTCTCTGGTGCTGTAGCAGTATTTACTGACTTTGAATGGATCATATGAAAAAGCTCCAAACACCCAAAAATACCCAGAAAGCAGTTTGTCAATGAAGGCATTAGTTTGATTATCTTTTTGTTCTAAAGAAGGTTTAAGATCAAGTTTCAAACCTTTTTTGTGCATGTCATTGATGACCAGCAGCACAGGACTGTCCAGATTGGTCATATTTCTGAAGCGTTTCTTCAGGCTGCTCCCATGGATGGCTGTGCTGTAGACCAGATAGCACTGGGTTCTTGGTGGTATGTGAGCGGCAAGCTGTTAAAAAAGCTGCTGATCAAATAATGTCTTTAAAGATGGTTTGATGATAAATCTTAAAGACAGAGCAGATGTTGATGGATGTATTGTTTGGAAACGTGTCCACTTGGATGAATCTGACTTACTTTCTGTAGGTGGTGATCATCTAATAGCTGGCTCTGGCTGCTCGGGACAGTGAAAACATCATTGACCTCCTAGTACTCCTGCTCCTCTGGTTCAGACTCCACTGAGCTGCACAGACTGAGGCGACGCTTGGAGTCCTTCTCTGTGATATTCTGCAACAGTTCTCAAGATGCAACAAGTTGGTGAGAAAACAAACAAACAAAGTCAATTCTTTTCTGATCTTTCTTCCCTATTTTCTGTATTAGTTTTTTGCATGTTCCCCTGTATTAGACTTACTTTTACAGGATTTACAGGATGCTCATATGTACATTTACCCTTTAGATTGAACAAGATGGAAGTTGATAGTTTAACACAGCGAGACCAAAGGCACACTGATAGCTGTATAACAACTAACCCAGAAGCAAATGTGAAACATGAAAATTAAGTATCTCATGACATGTCAAGGTGAAACCTAATTTCACCTCAACATATGGTTACAAATATTCACTGATGGAATTAAACACCTTAATATGTACTTGCATTAGCCTCATAGCCGCTGACTTCTCTAGGAAGTTCTGCACTCTGCAGCACCACATGTCAGCTTGAGCCTTCTAGAGGCAGCAGCCTTCATTATATAAGCTTATTTTCACCATCATTGGCTGAAAACTCAAACTGATGTCTGCTGATTGGTTAGTTCAGTTAACAAATTTATTTCCTTTCTTCACTGGAAATTGAAATTGGCTGTAGTATCTAGAGGGGGAAATAAGAAAGGATGTCCAAATATAGTCAGTAGGATTTCTCACAAGTTCAGGGATAACTGCCATCCTGCTTCCTACATTGCTGTAAGTGAGCGGGGAGGACTTTTTCTCCACTAAACAATTCCATGTAACCTTGGATCATTATTATACATAAGAAAGCTTACTGGCAGGATCCCATTTTTAGTGGATTTCATTTCATATAAATGAGTTTGTGTAAAACTAACCTCCCAGATTTGGTCAGTTTTAGCTTTTCTGATAGGTTTGCTGAGCAGCTTGTTGATCACAGCTACATCTTTGTCCATCAGATAATTGTTTTGCTGTTTCTCTCTGATGAGGTAGTGAGGCTGGCTGCATCTCTTATTGCCTTTAGTGTAGATTTCTGGTGACCATTCCACAAAGAAGGTGAAGAGGTGTTCAGCCCTGCAGGCAAAGAGACAAAGTACATCTTATTACTAATCAAAAAAGCACTTTATTATACTTGAGTTGCTGCAGCTCAGGTGTTCACTTATGTAGCATGTCCTATCTGACACTGGGAACACTGGCAGTGGATCCCCTAGGTCCATTGGCAAGGGACCTATAGCTTTTTGAGGCACATCCAGCTAATACTCAGTGGAACTGGGATCTTAACAGTTTGGAGGCCAAGTCATTAAATTGGTCTTTTCATCATCTTTCTTGAACAGTTTTGCAATATGGGAGAGATTATTGAAATTAATGATATATGTAAGAAAAAGGGTGTCATTATTGCTCTATTTATGAGCATTTTACTCATTGGCACAACAAAATCACTGAACTGTACATACATAAAGTGTTAAACTGAAATGGTTTAACCATCTGAGGCAAAGCCACTCTTCAAAACAGACCCCAATGTGACCTCAATGTCTCAGGAAGATTTGAGCATGCGAAGAAAGTTAGAAGGGAGTCCAGTTTCTTCTAAAAATAGCTATATAGATCTTGTAACCCTCAACCCTTGGGTCTTTTCCCTTTGCAACTACTGAGTGTCACAGACCCGCAGGACCAAGAGTTGTGACATTTAGCTGAAAGAAACTGACTGTAATTGGACGGGACTTCTTTCTATACACTGATAAAAAATACTGCCCATGACTAAAATTGTTCGTGTCTTCGAAACTAAATTAGAAGGCCTGAAAACATTTTGTCTGTGTTTTTCTCCATTGTGGCTCAGTCACTATTTGGAACTGGAGACTGTGAAATGAAGGACAAGGTATAACTTCTTGGCTTCTGCGCAGATTCAAGGTAAGGACACTACGAAGACTTACATAACATACAAAACTTTAAAATCAACACAGTTATAGATAGAAACATGCTCTGCAAAATGATTTAATCCATTGGTAAACAAACATGTCAGGGTTGTCTGATACTGAAAAACATGAGTCAGATTGCATTTCTTCACTCTGAAGATGTTTGAATGGGTAGATGTTTATTTAGGTTTATTTAGAATCTTTTTTAAAAGAAACAATGTGGGCTGTGTGGCATCTTTGGATAATCCCTAAGTAACCAACATATTGTTTTTGAAAAAAAACGAAAAAAAAAAAAACATAAAGCATTTCTGCAAGATTATGATAAAAATAAAAATGTCACCTCTTTGCATAGGAGAATGACTACTGGTGGGTTTTGACATCTGTGGCTACATTTCCACTTGGGGTTGATCCACAATCCCAAATTGAAAAATTATCTCAGTGATGTATTCATTTTATTTTATGTTATATTCCATTGGGAATAAAGTTCAGTATTAATGAAGATAAAGACTTTGATGGTGGATATTGCTGCCTGTCTCCTGCAGTCCAACAGTCATTTGCAAACTTTCCAGCACAAACAAGACTAATGAGAACTAGTCAAGTTATACAATTCGTATCGATTATTGATTGATAACTTTAGCTGATTTTATATTAGGCTTACATAGGCTAGGGGCATTACATATCACTTGCAATACATACCTTATAAATGTATGAGATGTTTGTAAAACAACTTAACTGATAAAACCATGTAGCTAATACTTATCAGAATGGCATGAAGTAAAAAAACAAACAAAAAACACCTAATATCATCTCTGAAGAGAATGCCGAGCCTGGATGTGAATGGGATAACGCAATACTCCACAAAGGCTGCTGAATGAAAGCAACAGCAAGATGGTATGCGCCGTGCGGCACAACCTCCCGCTGCTTCTTCACCGCATCGACAACACGGCTTAAACACTGGCTACATTTATGGATGGAGAGGCTCGTTTATATCACAGCTGTGACACAGAGGTCAAAACACCGATGTCTATTGTGTGAATCGGCGCTTTAACGGGTGGAGCGCTCTTACGTTGAGTAGCTATCCTGTTGATTCTGTCTGCTGAGCGTTTAGAGGAGCAGAGCTCGCCAGTAGGAAAAGCCTCAGACGAAAAAAACCTGGTCGAAGAAACTGGGCTTGATGGCATTTCTCCTGGGGTTTGTCAGATAGTACGGTTCAGTGTTTTGACTTCTATTTTTCTTAACTGAAGAGCTCCGGGGGAGGGGGGGAAACTCCGCTCCATTTCGCAGCTTTTTTCTTTTCTTTTCTTCTTTTTTGGGCTCCTCTGCTTTGGTCCTTTGTCACAGTAGAGTAGGTCGTGATTTTTGTATGCAACATAACGGGATTCATGGTGGGAGCGTTTCCCTTTCATCAATGTGCATTGATGTAGCAGAAAACGTGGAGGAGATAAGGTAGGTTAAAGCGTGGTGTAAATTCACTGGAAACTGTGGCTGTTGGAAGATGCTCTCTAGCTTATTCTGGATGTTTATTAAAACTATATCGTGGCTCTTCGTTATGTGTACTGTGAGTGTGTTTAAAGAGCACGAGTTTTTGGACGTTTTCATTGATAGGCTATATAATGGATTAACACATTGCATCCCACCTAGCTCCCACTGTCCTTTTGTTGGGCCACGTTAAAAATCGCTAAATGCTACTGTTGTGTTATGAATGGAATTAGTGTAGTTGTGATGAATATTTATCTCCCCACAGAACCCTTATCTCAGCACCTGGGACCTTTGGTAAGGATTTCATTGAGGACAGTCAGCACATAAGGAGATTTCGATTCTTTCCTAAATCGGGAATTACACATCCAAACTGGGATCTATGAGCGGAAAAGTGGCGAAGCCTAAAGAAGACAAGGATGCTTCCAAGGGTAAGAGGGGAGCCTTGCCTTGCACAGACTGCTTTCCCCCTGAACCACAGGTTTTAACGCAAACATGCACCCGTTCATTCCCTGCATGGTGCTCAAATCACCTTTTCAGGTTAACAATCGCAGCCACTGGATGGCGAACCATTCCCAGCATGATGCATGTGATAGGCTACTGCTCTTTGAGAGCAAATCATTTGCTACTGTAGGCCTATATGCTACACGATGTGCTCGTTTGAGATCACATGCTTCACTTGCATTGACTTGCGGATCGACAAAAATCAGAGATAATTCTGACAGGTCATCTTGTAAACCTGACAACAGCATTGTAGGGTGTCAGTAAACGTAATTTCTATATAAAAGTAACCCCTTGCAACGTCAAAATGACGACGGTGATATCCTTTTGTGTCACTGGCATCCTGTTGAAAGGTCCCTTTGTGTTTCTCGCTCGCACCATATCCGCACATTCTCATCACATCTGTACGACAGTGGAAAGGCTTTTCGGTGTGGTAGCGTGGGTTTATGACCTATAATATTACAATAAGACAGTATCGATCTTGGAAGAAGGAAGTAAACTGCCTTTACATTGCCATGGAGACGAAGTGGAGGCAAGGTTGCCAGAGGAACGTGGAGGGACTTATCATTGTATCCAATTTACACTGGGGAAGTGCGCGATACTTTACGCACCGCCACACACATTACTGCACCTTTGTCTTTGCGCAAGGTTTTAAACAGCTGGAAAGGATAAATGGTACGCTGCTTAGGTAACTTATTTGGGGGTTTGATTAAAAAGCAGTAAAATTATTTCCAAACCTTTAAAGCCCTGATGTTCAGTGCCTTTGTTTCCTTTATTAGAAACAGGATTACTGCACAACCCTATTTCCTAAATCTTATCAAAACCTATATCTTTACAGCAAATGAGCAAACAAGGTTTTCCAGAGTGTAATATGATAACCTGGATTAATAGTGTGGCAGCGTACCAGTCCATCCTTCTTTGTTTACTTAAGGTACAGCGATACAATTGGATCACCCCATTGTCACGTTCCAGCTCTGTTTAAGGCACTTACAACAAATCAATGAACCTAACTGGCTTGTAGGCTACCAGCTGCTCTGCTAAAAGAAATAGTTACTTGTTGATGTTGGTATAAACAATATATTAGTGATGCTATAAGACACCAGTGTGCATCTTTCTTTGTTTTCTTTACTTATGGAGAATACGTTTCTGAAGTCAAAACATAATTTTACTAATGACAAGAATAGAAACAAAAGTTTTTATCTCATTTTGCTGTACCACTAAGTTCTATGATTAATGTTTTGAGGTGGTATTGCACAAGAAAAAATAAATAAACTTTCCAAGAATTTTTTTTAGCCATGTGCAGTATGTTTGAGTTTAACTTTATGTTTGTTTCGTCCACTTAATTTGCGGTTAAGATTATAGACTAGTCTTGGCAATCATAAATTGCTAGAGTTGGCATTTTCCGTGACGAGACATAAAGAGAAACGCACGCAGACTGGACCGTGAAACACAGCAAGCCACACACAGATCGAAGCCATCTTCGCAATAGATGATGCTTGACTTGACTCAACATACTATTCTTAAATCATATATATTGTTATTTGCATAGATGCATTTATAAATATGTTATTGAAGGGACCCTTCCATCAAACTTTTTTTTATTTCCAAAACATGCAGTGTTTCCGTAGAAAATACTTTTTTTTATTTTATTTGTTTTATGATAGAGGTGCCATATGAGAAGATGTAACCTCTGTCAAAATATGCTTAAAATAAATGATTTTAAAATAGACTTCAGCAGCAACTTTGCATCTGTCCTATGCTGGAAATCAGGGGCTCCAAATTGGCACCATTTCCTAAATTCTGGACATCTTCACCTCAACCAAGAACATTTAACAAAGCTTGAATTTTCTAGTTTTTATAGATACACATCCAACAACTGATATGGCTTAGCTTCTTTCTAATTTTAGCAAAAAGTCCTCAGTCCTTTCTATATCATTCATAGGGTCACTTGGTGCCAGCTGCCCTCCATCAGGGACTTGAATGGCACAGAAGCAGGGAGTTGCATTGGGAAAATCACTACTGACCCTGCCAATGTTGGCAACCACCTGTCCCACAAATTATTTCAGGGAAACAGTTCATTAAAGCCAGAAGCACTTGCCATCCCCGTTGTGTTTTTTTTCTGCAAGCTGTTGGCACACAACAACTTCTGACTGCTCTGCTATTTTTCAGAACAGGAATACTCTGCTTTCAGATCAGTTCTCACTCATCACCCAAAATGTCTCTGGAATCTCTATCTGTATTGTCACTTCGATGATAGGTCAGCTTTTCCAGCATGTATGTTCCTTTCTAATCATGGAACATGATTGTGAAGCATAATTCGCAATTACAGTTCATCTCATAAGTAATGGAGCTGAGCTGACCTAAATGTGCAGAAACACATAAGTATTTGCCCTTTTTTTGGATGCTGAGATATAATCTGGGGATAAACAGAACAGAAACTGTACCAGAAAACTCTCCCAGTGATTTTCCTCAAACCAACATAATAGTCATGCTTTTTCTCAGTCATTGGTCCCTGCAAAAATCAGGTAAAAAGAATTGTCTGTAAAATAGCCACCCAGTCACAAAATCACTT
This sequence comes from Leptatherina wallacei, assembly GCA_028567055.1. Lineage (NCBI taxonomy): Eukaryota > Metazoa > Chordata > Actinopteri > Atheriniformes > Atherinidae > Leptatherina > Leptatherina wallacei. The sequence goes on along the minus strand of JAOXYM010000007.1, from coordinate 17,674,712 downwards.
TTTTTTGCCACAAGTCATTTTCTTGTTTCTAGTGAGTAGAATTTTTTTTGACAAATCTGTTGTCTTGTGACTCACTCAGAGAAGTCACAGGTTACTCTGTTGCAGTGCATGGGTAAATAGAAAGCATACAGGGGCAAGACGACAGACAGAAACATGGTGGCGTAGATGGCATCCGAGCTTCAGTATCAACACGGAATCATGTTGTGTTATTACCCCCGTTTCCATGAAGCTGTACACGGAGTGATGTGTCAAAGTCAACATGACATACACACTCTCAGCTTTACATCTTCCTGCAGTCTGAAATCTTAGCTGCATAATCCATGTGTATATACATTAACAGGCCTGTGTTGACGTATTGTGTATCATTTATGAAGACATTTTCACCCTAACTGCTTTCCCCATGGCAGTATTGCAACCTAGTCTAATAGAGCCAGCTCATACAAGTTTACAATCTCTTTTCAGTCTCATTTTGAGGATTTTTTGTAGGTAAATCATTTATACCACATTTATGTGAGCAAATAACTTTGACTGCACTTCTGTCACTCTCCTCAGACCTCATCTCTGTGCAGTGAATTGATATACTCCCCTCCTGGGCTGCAAGTGTCAGCCAGTGGATTCATGTCTGCCCCAAACTGCAGATATGAGCACAGCAGAAGGCATAAGTCTTGCATATTTGCAGGCAGATTAATTCAGCGCAAGGCCAGCCACTGAATCAATGGATGCCCAGAGAGGAGTTTGGAGCCGCTTCATTAATCACAATCCAGGCAGCTCTGTCCTCCACAACACTGACACCTGCTCTAATCTCATCAGCAAAACTGCACACAGTGTCATTAAGATCTTTCAATAATGGATGGCTGCTCAAGAGGCTTCTTTGAGTAGCTTGTGGTAAAGAGAAGATCTGTTGATTTTATCATAAAGACACAATCTTAGATGTTGTCAGTACCATGGTTTCATTGTATCCTGAACTCTTACAGAAAGTTTAAAAGATATCTGCAGACCTGCATGTATCGGCATTACACAGGTTCAATGTGTGACAAATGGTTAAGCAAAAGCTTTTTTGTGAAGGTCCTCAAATACAAATTCTGGAGTTTTGAAAATCACTCCAAACAAATCTTGGGAACAGCAGGTTCACATGATATTTGGTATACGAATACAAATAGTTTATTGTGTAAATAGAGGGTATGGTGAGGACATGTTGCATTTGTTTAGTCAGAGTGGTGGAATTTGTTGCTTGTCAGATGCTTTCCTGGTACTGACTCAGATTGGCAATACTGCCTGGAGGAAACTGGCTCTGAGTGGCATCAGTGATCTGCCACTCTCCATCTCTGGCTTGGGTGCTGATTGCTGTTTGAGAACGTCGAAGGCCCGTCTTTTCAATTCCTCTGTCAGCTTTGGTTTGTGAGTGACCCGGGATGCTCCTTGCGATCAGTACTTGGCTTCTGCTTCTTGGTCTGTGTTGTTTTCTGAAAATATTATTGTGTAAGCTGTGTTCTTCTGATGAAGTGTGCTGTGCTAAATTAAGAAATTCTTGGTTATTGATCAGGCAAAACACAAGTTTAAATCCAACAATATTACTTTCTTGATTTGGAAAAGGAAAAATACTTTTTGTCTGACGTCAGCGCTGCCAGAAGTGTTCAATCCATAAAATCTCTGGTGCATTAGTCAGCTGGCTGCTGGTAATCCACAGAGCTGCATGTCTTCTGAGGTGAACAGCTTTGTGAGTGGTCCCCTCAGTTTATATTTTAACATGCCTCCCCTGGTTGTTAATTTTCCGGGCCACAGAACAAGTGAAAACATGTCACTGTTATCCCTCATAGCTCCCCACCTCCCCATTCTTTCTGATTTTCCCTGTCTTTCCGGTTCTCTGTTATTCTCAGACATATTTTGCTTTAATCCTTGTCATTTCTTAAAGTGGTAATACTCCTTAAGGTAGACATGAAGTTGATCGTGTCATTTGCTTTCCTCTGCATATTTTGTCACTCAGATGGACTAAAGAGTTTTAATCCTCATTAACCAGAAATGTGAAGATATACCCACCCCTCAAATATTTAGACAACAGATGTAATTTATACAGGCTTTTTCATGCATTAATGACATTCTACCCTAGTCATACACATTTGAGGCATGTGCAATATTATCTTAAATTCATGCCTAATAATATTTTTTTGCTAATGTTATTTCCACCAGGTTCAGCAGACTCCTAGTTTGAGCAGTATGAGGCACCACACTGGACATTATAAGGGCCAAACATTGACTGTGTTTGACCACTTTGACCTACTTTATTGGCCTGCTTCTGTGGCCTGCTTAAAATTTATCAGTGGTCCACTGATGTTGATCAAGGTCATGATAATGATCTAATTTCTACACATGAAAATATCAAAAGTAATCAAAGTAATTGCATGGATCAGATCTCTGGAAAAATAGGTGTGGGATTATCTGCTACCTGCGAACTTTGGATTACTGCGATGTACTTTCAGAAATGCACTCTGTGCTACTGTAGTTAATCTCATCTAAATGTAATCCCACATAATTGTGGTTTTGTATGTCAAACTGGCAGAAAATAATTATGTTTCTGTACAAGGCCAGGATTGTGAAGTATTTTGAAGAGAGATCGGCAGCATTTCCACTCTATCGCATAACACTGGAAGGCAGCATTAAATTAAAAGTGTAGATGTTGGTTCAGAGCTTCAATAGTAGAGAAAATGGATGGCATTGCAGTTTTTCTCAAATAGACAAAGATGACATGAGCATAAAATTGTTTGTAAATATTTCCTTTAATGCTTTTTACTACTGCTTTGAAGAGAGAACATTTTAAACTCAATGTATGTAGAGGACAAATAGCATACAGATACAATTCCTCTCTACATAATTCTTTTTCCGGGCATGCAATAGTCCAAATCTGAATGTTAACGGAGTCAATGCAGATCAAATGTTCCTCACCCATTTGAGATATAGGAAAGAGCTCATGTGTTTAACTGACTGTATGGCAGCACTGAGTCATTTGCCTTCACACCAACTAGAGCCCACTTTAAGTCTGTGTGCAATATGTGCTTATACAGTCCTGTCCTCATTTATCTCCAAACATAAGGCACCACTGAAGGTCTGAAAAACTTTGACTGGATGTTTTTGCAAAGGAGTGCGGTTTTAAATGCACATTAGATCAAATTAAATAGGGTTGCTTCAGACTAGAATCCTATGGTTATGTGAAACATATTGAAAGCAAATGAAAGGAAGCTCGGATTGTTAATTTTTCAGATTTTCTTGCAATTTTGTGTTATAAATACTTCTAAATCAGACCATGTGTCACACTGTGGAGAGTTACTGGAGGTTTTCAAGGCAGAAAAAGGGCACTGAAGCAATTATAGTATCCCAAGGTCACAGTAGAATCTATAGGTTGCTGTAATCATCAAAGACCTCATGCACGGAGCCTAGTGGGAGTAGAACAGCATCACATAGAATTATTGTCAGTCAAAGATTGAAGAGAGCAGGATTTTCCAGTCAGAGCGACATCACTGAAATAATTCTGTCAAGGTCTCAAAATGATGTAGTGTCAAGAGATTTTATTGCCATTAGATTCTATATTTCAAATCTTGCTCCAGATTAATAGTTGCTCTGAACATAAACTAATTAAAGTTGGTGAAAACTAAAGGTTTAAGGGGAGGTAGGAATGAAAGGAGATAAGGTTGGACCAGTGGTAACAACATTGCAGGAAGAGAGCAGGCCTGGGAGTCTGATAAGTTAAAAGGGCTCTGCAGTGCTGGTGGTATAAGCAAATGATGGCTTCGGTTTAATGAAGATGCATCACTGACTGGCAGTTTCTTGACCCATTCAAACCCACTGCATCCTTTAAAAAAATGTTGTAAAACCTGCTAAAAACTGCCTTTTAAAAACTGAGGAAATTTTTGGTGACCACCTGTGACCCTGATCAGGATGAGGTGAGTACAGAAAATGGATGGAGCTGTCCACTAAAAGCTAAAAAGTAGTTCCTTTCTCTGAAATAATTACATTCAGCTTTTATTATTGACTTAAAATGCTAACACTGCATCAGGCTTGAATGGTAATACCATGCAAATTTTACTCCATGTTTGAAAGGGAGATGCAAGCATATGTTACCTCCAGTCCTATTGGGTTAACTCCTGACAAGGTTGTAGTCTCTCGAGTGAGAATTCACCCGGCAGACCCCAGGGCAAAAGACCACCCTGTCTACTGCAAACATGTAGCGAATAGTTAAATAGATTACCTGCTTTATGCTCTCCTCCAATCCTGCAACTGATTTCGTGACCATGTTAGAAGCTGGAGCTCACTTCAACTTACATCAGAGTTCCACCTCAGCAGTGCTCACTGCCTATGAGAGAAAACACAGTGGAAAACACGAGGGATATCCTGAACTGACCCAATGGACTAATCGATTAGGGAAAATAAATTGATTTTTTCTTAAAGGCCGGATATGGCTTTGTGAAGCCTGATCCCATGTTTATTGTAACCTGTGGAGGTCTTGGAATGTCCCACTGTGCTTCTTTGAAATCCAATAAAAATAGGTTTTAGTACAGAAAAAAATAGAGCAAGGTGAGATTTGGAGTTTTTGGAGCATTAAAAAAAAATTATATCATATCTGCAGAAACTGAATTTAAAAAATACTCTAGTTTTGTGTTGTTATTTTAAGTTACTTGTTGAAAATGAAAATAGTTAGGAGCTTCTTGGCTACACTTCTAATGTCACCATGCTGTGTCTTTGCACTAGAGGGTTCTACTACTGGTAACATTCTAAAACAATTGGCTGTATATATCTGTTTGTTACCTGCTCAAAATAGATTTTACAGTACAGTTCTAATTTAGGAACATTCTTTAGAATTTAAGATGAAGATGCTGGTGATGAGGTAGGTTTTTGAGCTTGCAGTTGTTTTGACTAATGACTGTTAGACTGTTTCAGAAACAGCTGATGTTTTTTGACTTGCATACAAGTAAGAGATATAGATGACAAAGCACTTAGTTTGCCTTGAGCTGCAATATGCAAGATGACAAACTACAAAACCATTAGTACCATTCCTCAGAGAGTGCTCATCCATTCAGGTTTAATACATTCAGGGTAAAATCATCATAGATAAGATGATAATAAAAATGCTGTTGTGTATTTGTCTTTTAGCAGCAGTATATTTTAGTCCTCACAGTGTGGAAAAGGTGAGACAAGTGTTAAAATGTGTGGATGTGAGAAAGAATGGAGAAGAAAGACATTGTTAAGATGACTGCTAAATATAGCATTGCTCCTTTGCTGGTCCCTGAAGCCAATTTTACACAGACGGGAGCAGTGAACATCACGGCTGCGCCTGCCTCCTTCTCATCAGGGAGACATCATTTACATAATGAGATGCTGCCACAGCAACAAAGCCCCAATAAGCATGGAAGTCGTCAGTCAGGAGTTCCTTCTTAGCCTGCACTATTGTGAAGACATCCAGTTTTTGTGAGCCAGTTAGAGGATCTGTGTGGAAGGACAGGCTTGATTAGAAAATAAAGAATAAGAAGACAAAAGTGAATAGGCAGCTTTATTACTGTAATTTGATATTGCTTACTTATTTTCCAGTTTGAGCAACTTTTGGCTTTGTAACATTACAGAGGGAAATGATTGAATTTTTAATTTACAGCTTTTCTTTGAAAGCTTTGATCAATATTTCTCTGATATATCACCATGGAGTTTATATCATTTTTATAGCGCCACTTCAGCCTCCCCCCCAAAAAAGAGTATAAAAAAGTATCTTCCTATAGTGTACTTTTTGCACATAGTTTATAAAAACAACACGGGTATTCTGTAGTGGACATTTGGGTTTATGCTTTGGCATAATACTGGGCCGATACTACTGGGAACTGTGTGCTGACTATAAAGTGCAGTAATGTTATCCATCACATTTGCTAAACTAGTTGATGCTAAATATGTGCTTAGAAGTGTTGTAGCAAAGGGGACAAGAGTAGCATTTTATTCCTTTTACATCTTGTTTATCAAGAGTTGATTGTTGGCAAGAGCTCTAGAAAAGAAACAGTATGCACATGAGAAATAAAAAAGCCAAGCCTGCAAATACTTGAAGCAGAATACCGCTGTACATTTATGTGACTCATCTAAAATATATGTCTTATTAAAACCTGATTTATGTTTTGTGCTATTAGTGTAGGAAATAATACAATTTTCTTTGGTAGGACATTTTGCCACCTCTCTCATACCTGTCAGTCATGCAAGACTATCCCCCACCACTTCCCAGAAAAAGGGTGATAAATCTTATCAGTGGGGTAACCAGGGTATGTGGCAGACATATTGATTTACACTGTATGAGAAATTGTGGAAATCTAAAAGCCACAGCTTCAATGAGTCTGTGTACAAACTGTCTTAAAGTTCCAGCTGTAACACAAACTGAGCAAAAAACGTCTGTGTATTTTTCATATCAATTAAGATAAATGTTAATTTACAAACAAATCTGCCACAATATAGTAATATTTGGATTGAATAACTGCAATGGCAGTTTAAAAAAAGTTGGGACTGGGCCATGTTTACTTCTTGGTTGCATCCCCTCTTCTTTTAACAATAGTTTATAAACATCTGGCAAATGAGCGAGAGCAGTGGTTGGACCTTTGGAAGAAGAATTTTGTCCCAGTCATGTCTGATACAGGAATCTAGCTAACTAACAATTTAAGAATTTATTATTTGTTTCATTTCATGTTTCATGATGTGCCTGATGTTTTTAGTCAGTGAAAGATCAGGTAATGAAACCAGTTTGTTGTAATAGTTGCAGAATGCAGTTTAGCCTTGTCTTGCTAAAAATGTGCAAGACCTTCGCTGAAAAAGATGTCTTGTAGAATGCCGTGCATATGATGGCTATCCAGATATAATGGGATCCTTAAATAAAGAAATAAAGAAATATACAAGCTGCAAGTTCCATAGACACTAATGTATCCCCAAACCATCAGAAATACAGGCCTTTGAAGTGAGAGCTGCCAAAATTCAGTTCAATTCATCCATCCATTTTCTGTACT
>JAOXYM010000007.1:17649980-17661397 GCA_028567055.1 Leptatherina wallacei | reverse complement strand
GTAAGTAAAGTTTATTTGCATAGCACGGTTCACAGAAAGAATCCCAAAGTGCTTTACAGTACAATATAATGAAAAAAAGGTAAAATAGTATAACAAGACACATTTCCACATAAACAAACATAAAAACATAAAGCAACTGTCATAAAAATACACATGTAACCCTGTTTAAACAAGTGTTTTCAACTGCTATTTAAAGACTCAACAGAGTTTAAAGAGTGCAAAAATAGTGGCAGAGGATTCCACAATCAGGGAGGCACTGTTTGAAGACATGATCTCATCTGGTCCTGTATTAGGGGTGAGAGACAGCCAGTGAAAATCTAAGGGAATGGCAGGGGTTATAGAGGTTATAAAACTGCAGCAATATGTGCAGTAGTATGAGCAGCAGGCGAGGGAATCTACGTCACTTCCTCTCTGGTTCACAGAATTGTCTTTTTGTGTTCATCTAAGCAAACTGCACCAGTGTTCACTTGCAAGTAAACTGAAAACCCTGGTTTTCAAGTGGACCAGAGTTTGGTCAGTCCAATTGAGCGTTCACACGACTCCAAAATGTACTCTCTTTTGAAAGTGCACCAGGGTTAGTTTAAATCAGATCAAACAGTGTCAGTGTGAATGCACAGTTACAATAACAGTGCTAAAAAGCACTCTTTTTACGCCACCACTGTTAGTGGACATAATTTTGTTGGTTGTCTTGGTGACATGCCACTTTTCACATGGTGCTGTTTTTATGACCACCAGAAGTGGAAAGTATTTAAAGATCATAAAAGAGGTCTCCAAGAACCCCTAAATATTATCTGAGGATCTGAAAGCTTGTTGTTGTTTGTTGCAAATTGCATGTTTCTACAATCAGAAAGACACTGCAAAGTCTGACCTGCATTAGACGTGTGGTAGAAATAAAGACTTTTGATGCTCTTTAAAAAAAATAGGTTGTCTCTGCCAAGGAGGCCAATATTAGCTTATTGTTACACTCACCTTTTTGCATATAACAGGTCAATAATAAAGTAATTGTAGAGGATGGCCCCAGTGTTTACATTTCTATAGAAGCAGTCCATGAAACAGTGCATGGCACAACAACAGATATACAATTCCTCCTTTATTCTCCTTTTTTTTCTTCCAAAAGTCCTCTCCTGCTTCTTCTTCCTGTCTGTCAGAATTAAGTCTCACTGACCAGAAAGAACAGAAGACCAAAGATGACATAATATTTGCTTTGCTGCAGATAGTCTGTGAATCTACTAAATAACATCGTATTTCATCCACATGAAACAGTCACACTGCACCATGAATAATTAAAAAAAATGTGAACAGCTTTAGATACTCACATATTTCTACATAATTACATCTTTATGCTCATGTCACCATTTAAAAGAAGTGCATCCCCTTTGAAAAACCATACTTTTGATATTTCAGTTTTTTTTTTAGAAAGTTTTGAAATGAATAACCTTTCAAACAATGACAATCTGAACAGCATCACTCCTGTACTTCCACAATTTTCCCTTTTATGGTTCGACATGATGTATTGTGTATGTTGGTGTTTCTGTTCAGAAACAGGGACCCTGTGGGCATATTTGGTGGGATGTGTTGTTAACACTGTGTGGAGGCAGTCCTCACATTCACTCTAAAATCAGTCATCACACTCAAAAAGACAGAAAAAAATAAAAACATTTGCATGGCTTATTCAACTGTGAGACACAAGAAAAAACAAAAAATATATTATCTGTGCTGTGCATCATTTGTTTGGTAAAGAGGAAAATTGTAGAAATACCCAAATAGCCTACACAAGAAGGAAAATACTTGATAGCAGAATAGATATAATTTTCCCACAAACAAAATTTGTAATTTCACTTTGCAAATCTTATCAGTTAATTGTTTCATGAATAGTCTGAGGTGCTCTTCACAGGGCTGTACAAAGACTAGTTGTTTGAATGCAACAAATATTTATGCATAATGTCCACGTGCCCTGCAAATGCACAATGATATCATAGAGTATGCCTTAGTAGTGGGGATTGTGTGTGTTTGTGTAGGTGGCTGGTGCTCTGTGCTCCACACTGCAAAGCTTGGAGGGACAGATGGCTGCTCAGCCTCGTTTTGAGTTTCTTTACCGGTCTTATCTTTGGCTCAGGATCTCCATCCTGTCTTAGCCATGGGATCACAATAATGCCCACGTACTCTAACAGTCCACACACACACACACCTACACACATACACACCTACACACACGCGCCTACACACACACACACACACACACACACAGTGAAATATCTGAGTTCTTTTTACCCCACAGACTAATCAAGCTGCCTACTTTGTGATGACCTCTAACTGTGCTGCAGCAAGTGACTAGACCCAAGCCTGAATCCAAACCATCAAGCTAATTGCTGAGACAGACAAATTGCTCAGCAGGTTATTAAACTTAATGGCACCACATTTCGTTACAACCACATTCAAACTGAAGAAATGTTTTCAGTAGTTTGTAGTTCTAATGTAAATGTGATCTTAAGAGATGATCTTAAGGAATATCTAAAATAGCTAAGTTGGATCTAAATAAAATTGACATAAACAATAATTTAACTTTAATGCACATCCTTAGTATTTGGATTCTGTAGTTTATGAACCATTTAGACGTTTCTATATTTCTGCAGATACATGACATTATACATAATCAGTTATAAGTCCTAAAAGTTGAAAAAGAGAAGCGAATCAAAACATGAGACTAAAATTAGTTTGGTACTTATCTTTAGATGAAATTAGTATAATGTTATAAACCTGTGAGTGGCAGAAGTATCTCAACATCTGCTTTCAGTCCTGCAAAAACTACAACTAAATGTTTCTGTTAACTGTTATTCACTTCTGGTAAAACTTTAGCAGTACAGTACAACAGTACAGAATTGCTTTGTTTCAGGGACGTTTATAGATTTCTTCCTGTGAAACACGGCATTTCTCTTAGATCAAGGTCTGTATTTTGATTTGACACACCTTTTCTTGACTGTTCACAGAAAGATAATCTGACATTTTCTTTCATAATTCACTGTTAATTTAGATTTCATTGTTGCATCAGTAATAGCAAGCCATCCTGACCCAGACACTGCAAAACAGGCACTAAACATGATACTACCACTCCCGTATATTATGGATAGGATAAGGATATTTTACAGATTAAATACTTTCCTTTTCATCCCTAAAGTTCTATTTTGGTCTTATTCAAAATTATGCTTTCAGTGATCCTGTGGCTTTTTCACATGAGAATGATATTCTTATTAGAGAGCCATGGTTTTCTCCTTGCAGTACCACCATTCACACCATTGTTGTTCAAAATTTTCTTAATCTTGTGCTCATGAACATTTTTTTTTTTGCCAAAATGAGATATACCTCTGTTTAAAAGTTTAAATGACTTAAATTAATACATGACTTTACAGATTATTGCACACCTCACTGTGGTAGAGATCTTTGTTGGTCAACCAATCCTCCACTTATACGTATTTGTTTGAAGTTGGATTTGTAATGTTCAAACTTTTTAATGATGGTGTTCCAAACTTTTCCTGCCTAATGAGTAGGAATATTCCTTTTTCAGAGGTAATCTTTGTGCCAATGATGTAGCTTCAAAAATGGGTTGTGGAAATTAGACCCCTTCATTCCTGGCCTTTTAAAGTACATGGTACAATGGAAAACATTGCACTTATCTACCCAGTAGTGGAAAAGACTTTAATTCTGATTGCTAGAGTTTCACTTGTGTTTCTCAGATATTTCTAAATGCATTAATTTCTCTCTGAACTTGTGTATATTGTTTCTGCACAGTTCTAAGACAACACTACACTGAACTGCATGTTGGAAGGTGGCCCGATTCCTGATTGTGTACTTAACCAATATCTCAACAGCACTAACTACAAGCAGATTTCAAGTGCTAATTGAACTAAACAAGCACTATAATATTTCCCAGTACGATCCTGCTGCAGTGATCTTCATTTAAAGTGTAGAGACGGTGGAATGATTATAAAAGGTTAAAATCCATTGTTGATTACTGAACCATGTTTGCTCATCCCATGCTGAATAAAGGTTAAAATCCTGGTGGGAGGCGTTTATATTTGCATATCTGAACAGGTGTGTGGGGTGGAAAATGTTTAATTCTGCCATCTCTTTGTACGTTCTCCTTTTTGTGGCACATTTATTTACAGAAAAATCTGAGAGAGCACAGGAAGTACAGCACATTTCTCTCATTGAATTTTACAACCAGATTGGATCAAAAATACACACGCACGTACACATACAAAGTTCTGGATATTCTTCTTTGTCATTAAATACTTGCACATTTACAAAACAAACCAAGTAGCCTCTTATTGAAGTGATATACACATAAGGGTTGTCTGTTTACATGCCTAATAGATATGGATGTCAAATAGTTGAAAGCTGTTGACTCCCCTTTCAGGAGAACACCAACAATACAGAACAAGCTTCAGTAACACAATAATTGCATCCGCCACTTTAAATCCCAAATCAAAATCTAGCCCAGCCATAATTACAGTGCTGCTGATGTAATATTTTTCAGCAGCTTTTCATAACTATTTTGAGCTGAACTTATTAAAAGCTTTGTGCCACCACTAATTAAGTTGTTTGTCTTTGCAAAGCCATCTCTGCCTGCCCACTGCTGCTTGCTAATAAGTAGTTGTGTCAATGCACCCTGCCTGATGATTGATGGGAAGATGAAAGCAGAAAAATGGAGGGAAAAAGTGACCTAATGGTGGCTGATTTCCTAACAGGTGCTGCAGAAGCAGTGTTTACAACTTTTGTTGGGGCTAACAGGCTGTGTGGGTGCTATGAATGTTTTTGTGTAGGATATAAGCAACACAGATCTTTTTCAATTGTACAAAATTTAAGTTTAAGGGGAAACAAAATTTTGCACTTTTGCACATTTTGAATGTTCTGTAATGCAATTAGGAAAAGAAAATTCACCAATATATGTGATGCTCCTTTTGTTTAACTTCTGAATATCATGCTCTACAAGGTTGCAGAAGATTTCTAGAAATGTATGTTTTCTCCTCTTTATTTCCTGTGTGAATGTTGAGTATTTTACAAAGATTGGATGGCTGGAGAAGGCCAACAAAGCCAAAATAAAGTACAAAAATAAAACATATACTACACAGCATGAATAGTCACATTTTCAATGTATATTTCCACTTTTTTCCTCCATAAAGCCTAAATGACAGCTTTTAAAATGTAACAAACTGATTCTTATTAAGGACAGAAGTTACATACAACCATATTTCAAGTCTTCTGAGAGGCAGTAGGAAAAATTGTTGCCTCTTACAGGATTAAAACCTGACAAATTTGACTGGGACTATTAGTAAAGTGACATGCTGTGTGTAGTCCTAGCTTGTACATCACAGTAAAAGGTCAGAGTTTGAATACTTATTTAAGACTGTTGGAAAGCAATTCCAATCCAAAGTAGGGGTTGTGCATGTAGTTCTAATGCCTTTACCATCTATTGTGTCTGGACAGTTTTGGTTTGGGGTATGTTGAGGAGACCCAGCTTCTGCTTGTTATCTAATACACAACATGGGACAACATTAGTTGGGTAATTTTTAGCTTACATCCCATAGACATTACAGTGATATGTGACTGAGTCCACAGTCATATGAGGAAACTGAGTTTGTGTCTGCATATTGCATGCATGTCTGCTTGTAAAGCAAAAACTATTTGCATTGCAGATACTTGCATGTTTTTGTAGCGTTGATATTCTTGCAGAAATGAAGGTGCAGTATATGCTTGCAGGCAGAATAATTTACACAAAGTCATTCTCATGTTCCTTAGTTTTCCACACATTGAGGCCCTGATATACTAAAGGTTTATATGAGTAAAAACATGTTTAAACTTGATACGACACGCAAAAAAACATGTTGAAGTTGATTTACTAACTGGGCGCACCGAGGATTGTGCCTGTCAAACAGGCAAAATAATGCACGCAATCCATTTAGCGTGTGTGCCCTTGATGCATATGGAATGTGGGCGTTTCTACCAGAATGCGCAAAATATTGGGAGGAGTAGATGCAAATAGATCAACGTAGCACACGCAATGTGATTTATCAAGCATCAAAATGATTGCACAGGCAAATTTTTCGTCTATATTTAGGACATCTGCCAAGACAGGTGCAATCTATTTGTGTGTGCACACAATTTTGCGCTCTTTATCGGGGATCTTAGTAAATCAGGGCCTGAGTCTCTAAAAACAGGGCAGCAAGATAAAAGCGAACTTACATTTGAGTCATTGACTTTCCCAATTCAAAACAGATAACTGTAAATAAATCTATGAATGAGTGTATCTGGACACCAAAATGAGGACTCCCAAAATATGCACATCTTCCTATATGAGATGTATCACTGCTAATACATGGACAGGTTTTGCATAGGAGAGGTCTGTAAAAGTGAATTTGCGAGTTTACTTCATGTATCTCTTCTGGCTGCGGGGGTTCTCTAGCTCTCTCTTGATTTCTCCTTTTACTTCTTCTTGTCTTTCTTACTTTAAAGCGGCTGTGCTGTAGGAGGCTGTCTGAGCCAGCAGTAGTCTGAATGCTGATGAATGTCTGCACATATAACCTGTGACTGATCTCGCTTTTTTTCATCTCCCCTCTGATTTAACCCTTGTATAGCCTGGCCAAAAAAAAAGAAAAAAAGAAAAATAGAAAAAAAAAAAGAATATGTCCTCAAAGCATTAGTTGTTTTTAAAGGTTACACAAATCCACTTATCAGCAAGTGCAAGACTTGCTTTTGGCAAATGAATAGCTGCAGTAAAGGGCTGATGCTGCATTTAAGAGTATTTTTAAGAATGTCTTTTGATTTACTTCAAAAGAAGTGTCTATGCAATTTGACAGATATTTCAGAAAAACCTTCTTGTGTTATACCAAACTCCTCTAGAAATGTTGTCCTCTCTTCTCCTCATTTTTTATCAGTCAAAACTATTTCTAGTTGCACATCAGCACTATGTTTTTAGAAAGGTTTAATCACTTTTCTGCTCATCTTCTTTCCCTTAAATAACTAACTCCAGGTTCCTGTCTCAACACACATGTTCTCAGTCATACAAGTGGTATAAGTCCTTTCCCTACATCAGTAACTCTTAGATATCAAGCTGTGAAATGTCATGTTACTCTTCTGGCTGACGAGCTTGTAATATCCTGGACCAGTAGTTTTACGGGAGCCAGTCTGTGCTGTTTGCATTGGGCATGCTGGTATTATGGCTGCCGTTAAAATATCAGTTTACATAATAAAACAGTCCTGTACTGACATGACTCTGCTTGAACACTGTTAACCTACAAAGTATTACCTGCACTATGCAAAGTATGCCAAGGATTGTTGTCACTGCATAAACAAACTTCCCCAAAACAAGATGTACATACAAGTTATTAAGAGAGTTTCCTTGCAAAGAGATTGTAAATATACCATGCTAGTTTTATTTTTTATGTTAAGTGAAATCATTCAGTATTGTTCATGCCAGGATAATGTGACTTTTTGTTATTTTCTACTGATGGTTGGATTTGTTCTGTTGTGACCAAATTATGGAAAGAAACAAGGAAATAAAAGTCATACACAATCCTCTGTTATATATGAAGTGAAACAACTACAAAATTCTTTGCTGTCAACTGAAAAGCTTAGCAGACTAAACAAAACCACAAAAAGCTTATGTGACTGGTTTGGGATTTTCATGAAAAAAGCCCCCCCAGCACAGATAAAAAAAAAATCTCTCATTATTCTGACTCTTGTGCGAATCAGCTGTTACTCACTGTTATTAATTATGTGAAGATTCACAACAGTATCTTACTTCTTGGATCATTTTTTAAGCTACAGAAAAATATACATCCCTTGAATGTAAAATAACAGCTAATGGGTTTAGGTAACCAGTTACAATAAATTACTGTAATTTAAAAGCACTAAGCAGTGTTTTCAGTCAAGCAGCACCTTACATGTTTGCTCACTGACAGTTTAACACAGATAGGTTCATGTAAAATGGTATTAGTCAAAATCAGTTTATAAAGAAATGCTGAGTTTAGAAATAACCTGCTTGAATAGAAAATAACCTATTGAATAAACTTGATTCAGGGGAAGGTTGTTTATCAGTTTCTTATTAGTGATGCTGATTTCACTGGTTTTATTTGAGCGATCACAAGCAATGATTGTGCATAAAGTCCAGTCATTTCAGTGGATGTACTGAATTTGAACTCACAGTGAGTCATTGCTACCACTTGGTTTGGATATGTAATACAAAAAATTAAGTGTTGTTATCCAATTACTGTTTTCTGACCGTTTAACTATTGTTGCTTTATTATTAATATTATTATATTACCATATCGTATATAGTAATATATATTATATAGTAATATAATAAAATTACCATATTACTATATGATAATATTGTTTATATATTATATTACTATATTATTATATTATCAACTTTTATCTCAACCATTTATTAAAAGGCATTGATTCTTATTATTATTGTCCCAAGGAAATGGAAAAAGAAATGCAAAGAAAAATGTTTCCATTGCTTTTTCTTAGTGCGAGCATTAAAAGGTACATGCAAACCTGTATCTGATCAAAGTTATACAAAATCAAAGCTCGCAAAGCTAAACTAACACATTCAGATCATGCAAGTTGATTTATTTGTGTATGTAAACAATTAACTAGACTCAAACTGGCTGAGGCTCTCTTGCATATGCAGTACAGTTCCTGGACCAGGAATGACCTGGAAATAACATAAGACAATCTGAAAAGGAAGACAAAGCTGGTAATAACAGGAGATAATGTACAACTTAAAGAACTGTCATCAGTTTCATCACTTAACATGGTACTGGTTTGCAGCAAGTAAATTTGTATGTACATTGTTTTGGTTCAACATTTTAGAAGTCAACAAGAAGCTCAATACTAGATGAAAGTGGCCATATACTTCCAGCGATAACGCTGGGTTTTCCATCTTCTGCGTGTGTATAGATATAAATCCCAATACACTAATGTGCACAATATACTGACATATTAGCAAGACTTACAGGACAGTGTACAACAGTGTACAAAACAGTGAAATAATAGATGTGCTGGTTTGAATCTTACTGAATTAAGGTCTGTGCTTTGATAAACACAGAATTCTTCCAGATGTGCTCTGCTCATAATGTACAGTAGCACAACATCACACTACTACACTCACACACACACTCCTGCCTCCATCCTCTCACCTCTGTGTTACCTCGTCCCACTCGACTCCATGTCCTTCCGGGATTTTCTAATTTTGAGGTTTCACAAATGCTCTCCTTGATCTGTGCACGTGCTTCTCACTGATATCGCCATACTCTATATGACTGTTAACAGGAGATGTTTTTTTGTGTGTAATTGAGTAAATCTAAATGCTTTGTGAATGCACCACAGTGCCTATTCACGTGCACTCAATACATGTGGAGCAACAGTGGCAGCAGCAACCCAAAGAGTGTAGATCCCAGGGTGCACTGGGAGTGCTTGAAGAAATGTAAGCAGCTTAAGCAGTCCATGATGTTGTCATCTCTTCTCAGCTGAGCTCCCAAAATAACAGGCCCTCTGGGTACACACTGGCAGAGCTGAGCAGGGGAGAGTCAACAGACATACCCAGAACAATTCGACCCAGATTAAACCAGATCAGAGTAGGCTTGTTACTCTGTCCATTTAGACTCAAACTGGTTAACCTTATTCCAAGGGAACAAAGGTTTTACATGGTATGACAGTTGTCAGCCTAACTATTCTGAAATTTGCAAAGCTCAGCCCATTACATTAAGGGAATGACTGCAGATAGCAATCCACTATTAAGCTCCTCCCTTCACTAAATTGCAGACTCATGTGTTAAAAAATCAACTATATTAAAAATTCTTATTGTTTGAGCCAACGTGGCTTGTGGAGCAGGTCACGGTGCCGATGAAAGGAGAGACATGACGAGTAAACATCTCTCTTTCACACACATTTACACCAAGTTTATACCTAAGAGGCCCCATTAAGTGGCTCCTGTAAGTATGTCGGAGAAGGAGGACTCTTCATTTCCAAGAAGACAGCAGACAGAGAAAAGTGTTTAAGTCTCTTCGCTGCTCCCCTTTGTTCCATCTAGGTCATAATGTAGGCTATAGGCTAGTTTATGTGTACTCAAAACACTTTGAATCCATGTCTGTAAATAAGGGATTGAATTAGAGCAACCCAGTCTTTCTGTGTCACATGGACAGTATTTTCACCTGTAAATCACTGGTTAACTTATTTATAAGTGACAGCAACACTGGAAGGAGATAACAACAAACAATTTCTGGAAAAGTGACAAGAGTATGAGCAAATAAAGCATATTTAATTTAATTTAATTTCAATTTATGGGGTTTGGCTTGTTTTCATAACTGAACTGAGTCCTTGGTGTTCTGAGCTTCTCTGCGTTTGTCTTGTTCATGTCAGAATTAGACAAGAAGACATGTTAAATTTTACTTTGGATGCAGATGAGGACTTTACAATTGCCATCCATGTTTTTATGAAATATATAAAGCAAATCTGGCGCCAATTGAAACATGAGTACACTAAGGAGTAAACAGCTTTGTTTCAGTTAGCTTTACACATTTATCATTTACAATAAAGCTACAACAACAATAAAAATAGCATACTAAAAAATGCTAGAGTGAATTTGCTACTTTATGTTGCTTTCCACACACAAACCTATTGTGTATATATGTTCACACATACGCATTACTGGTATCAACACGTGAAAAGGCTTCATCTGGTAATCTCAGCCTTACATGATGAAAATATGATGATTTCCATCAGTAATTTCTGCATCACATCCTGCTTCCTGCACACTCTACACAGTCAATTCCATGTCCACCCCACTGTCTCATTTTCAGTAATGAGATCAAATCACCAGGCGAAAATCTCCCGCTGGGAACCACAAGTAGCACTTACGTCATGGTAATTCAGAGAATTAGGAGCTACTGGACCAGTTTTAGGTTCAGAAGAGTTGAACTAAAATCAGAAACCAGAACCATGATCTTAAAATTATAACACACACAAAAAAATATATATAGTCCACATTCACACAAAATGTTAAGTTTGTTATCCATAACACTTTTATTTGTAACCTTTAAGTTTAGTTTGTTCTATTATTTCAACTGAATTCTTGTTTTAAATTCTAGTTCAAAGTTTATTATTCTGTTCATTCATTTATTTTTATACTTGTTGGTTATCTTTTTGCTATGGATGATTACGACTCAGATCCCTCTTGTTTACTCGAGGGAAAATATTTTGACCCTCAGGGGAAACGCTCACGTCAGGATCCATCACATTATTCCAGAGGAGTTGAAGAGTATGTACCGAGGTTGCCGGGCTGGAGCTAAACTAAATGCTCGGCTACCAGACAACATCGGGCGGAGATTTCAACCCTCAATTCCCTCGGTACT
>JAOXYM010000007.1:17634535-17645055 GCA_028567055.1 Leptatherina wallacei | reverse complement strand
GCTCTGTTTTGCAGCCAGCACCTGGTGGAGGAGGGGGGAACTGCAATTTTTGGCACTTCCGCATAGGCTTCCTTTTTCGAACGGGAGGTTGCCCCTTGGTCTTTTCTCATATCCAGAGCAGCTCTAAGCATCCTTCGTTTCTCAGAAGCCGCTCCCGTGTTTCCTTTGGTTTTTCCTCTCAGACTGTACTTTATATCTGTTTGTCACGCTCAAACTCTTCAAACTCTTCTTTTCTTTCGTTTGTTTGGGGTCTGTGATGGAGTTTGGGCTGTGCTCGATGCTGGCCTCTTCTTGGTCTCTGCAGACTCCATCCTCAAATGTTCAAAAGCTCATGGAGCAACAGAAAGTTACCTGATGCACAGAGACACGTATTACGCCATGAAACTGACAGTTCGGACCGAACTGCTCTCTATTGTAGCGGCTGTACAGGCTTATAGCGGCTGTCGCAGTAATTAGGTCAGGGGTCATTCTACACATCATGGTGTTGCTGGAGCAAGTATGGGGTAGAAAAGCTGTGATTTTAACATTTACAATTACATAGGGCCCCTTTAAGGCATAAAATAACGATACAAAGTCGAACTGTTTTAACCTTATCAAATCATTAGTAGTAAAAACTTATATTTCTGATAGTAATTAATCTGTTTTATCCTTAAATGAATCCTAACGTGCTGCTGAAGTCCAGGTATGCTGCTCACCTCTCTCAAAAAAAGTCAGGAATCAGCTGCCTCTCACTTTATTTTCTCTCCTTCCCCTTTCTTTCTTTTTTTTTTGGTAGCCTGATTTGGTAGCCTGAGAGACATGACTTTTTCCTGCCCCCTGTGGCTGTCCATGGCAATCTACTGGCAGGACACGTAACTCAGTTCAAACAGCATGTGGACTAAACCATTGTGTACCATTGGTAAGAGGGTCTTCAGAGACCATAGTTATTGTAAATGGACAATTCAGAGCAAACTGGAGGTTGTATTTCCATGAAACTGCATTATTTGAATTCACATATTAGTCTAAAATTACTGTTGTCTGTCCTTGTTACTGTTATATCATCTTAGTCTTCACTGCTGGATGGTTAACTCCTGTGGTAACTCCTGAGGCACGTATCCTGGTAAAAGAAGTGTGGCGATGTCAACGGTATCGGGAAACAAATGGTTTACAGTTACAGAATCATTTGCACACGAATATTGCCATCAACTGCTGGACTCGCATCCTCCCTCTGCGTTGCTGTTATTCAATCTCACATGATGTCAACAAATATTTTGGCAGCTTTTGTGTTGTGTTAAAAATAGTTGTTGGTGTTTGCAGCTACATTTGCAAACATTGCTGGGTGTTTTAATATCACCAGCTGGTATTTATAGTCACTGCTGAAAAATTGCAAGCATAAATCATGTTTCTTGCACTATTCATAAACTCTGGTCAGCATTTGGAAACGTCAGTAAGCCATGCAAAGAGTGCTCACAAACACCAACTGCAGTTAAAAATAGGGTTTATTTACCAGTGATATGAAGATATCAGTTAGCATGGGGAAATGAGACAGAAATTCAGAATACAAAAGTGAGAGGTCTGAACATGTGTTGGAAGAATCATTTAAACTGATATGACGATGTCGGTCTGTGGCTGTGGAAAATCAAGCAAGTCTTTAATGGTTCTTTCACCAGAAATGAATCAGCTCTGGAGCTGAAGCACAAATGTCACCAGCTGCCACTACACTAAAAAAGCTTTTGAGCATGGATGATGAAACAGATCTTTGATTAATTGATTTTGCTTTTAAATTCCCCAGAGATTAATATGATTGACAATCTGCTGTATTCATGGGGAAAAAAGGTCAAATCCATGCATTACAACTTACAGGCTCTGTTGCTAATGTTTCAGTACCCCACCACAAGATGCCTTCAGAGGTTTAGTCCATGCCACCTGTAGCTCTTGACTTATAAAGGCATGGACTTCATGAGATTTTGATAATATGCTTAGCTGTGAGTTGAGAGGTCGAGGCCTTGCAATGTGTGTCATCCATACTCCGATTTTGATACCATATTAGTCACTAAAGGGAAACACCTTCAAAATGTAGAGACACAATGAGGCTATATGTTTCTAAAGTCTGTAAATGTTGTTGATAGTGAAGACACAATGAAGAGAAGTCTCCTGCATTTTTAATGGATGTCAGGCAAAACCATTTCCACTGTAAACTATATTTACCTTGTTTGATGATGATGGTAAATGGAATGTACTCATATGGCACTCAATGACCACTCAAAGCGCTTTGACACATGTCACATTCACCCACACACACTCATACAGCACTTATATTGATACATACTGAGTGCCTCTATTAACATTCATACTCCAATAGGTACACCAGGAGGCAACGTGGGCCCAAGTGTCTTGCCCAACGAAGCCGGGAATCGAACCACCAACTTGCCGGTTGGCAGACAACTGCTCTTCCTCCTGAGCTACAGCCGCCTCAGTGACCACTAACATACTAATGGAAAGGGGAAAAAAGTGAACTAAGTGATTTCACTTTTTCACACAACTAGGTACCTGAAGCTGAACAGTTACAGAAAACTGTAAGAGGCCATTATAGTTTCATATCATCCAGACATAAAATAATGCTATTTTTGGACACTGTTAAAAGTGTCTAAGTGTCGGTAATCCCTGGAGAAATGCTGCCAGTAAAACTCCTATCCCCCTGGATGGTCACCTGTTGCCAGTAGAAGTCCTCATGAATACCAGAAAGGGTATAGATTTTCATTTACCACTTGTTGTGTATGATGTTAGGTGTCAGCGCATGGCGAGCATGGGTGGTTTGATAACGCTGAGTACAGCAGCTGTCTTAAGCAGTTTCTGTGTAATTGTAATCCCTCTGATCAGCCTCTCTGTAAACACCAGATAGTAAACCTAGCCTGCAGCTTGACTCAGCATTGGCCACACACATGCGCCCTGTTTCACTCATGCATACTTGTGGGTTGATACTAAGACACCTGGATTTACATATGCCTACACACACACTACCTCACACATAGATGCCTCTTGGTCCTCTGTGGAACTATTACATATTAATCATCTGTAAAATCACTTAATATGATAAGCGCACACTTTTTACAGCACTTGTGTTTTGATTAGGCCCCGTCTGCAGGGTTAAAATGAATACCCTTATCAATAGTCCCCTTTCCCCCCTTGTGTTCATGAGTAAACACAATTCTTTTAAGAACCACTTGGGATCAAAGTAGGAAGGAACTGTATCACTCAATGTATGATTATTTGAAATCTTTCAAATGCAGTACCTCTATACAAAGAATGGAACACATTTCTTTTACTGCATCACTCTCAGATCTCAGTTTTTATTATGGGTTTTGCTAATTTTTTTCTTCATCCTCCCTCTTCATTTCAGTCCCTCTCAGTGTGTTGCATTGAGTGGCAGGAGGAAATGCTAGCTTAACTTGCTTTGCCTCTGTAAGGCATTTATGAAAGATACACAACTACATGTCTGGATAACCCAACTGCATAAATCATGTCTTGGTTTAGAGCCTAAATCCTGATGTTCTCCCTCTTTCCCTCTCCTTGTGCTGTACCTCATAATGGCTTTGTGTAGTTTTAAAAAACTGATTACCACCCCATCTCTGAAACAGACTGATAGCCTGGTAAAGAATCAGATATGTGCTCTCTTATAACAATTTCATCCTTTCCAAACATTTGCTTGATTCATTTGGGGAGCCAATTCATCAGGTGCAATTTTGTCTTTTCCTTTTAAGACTCAAGATTTTTCTTTTGCTTGTTATTTCAAATTAATCTCGAGGGGGTACAAAGCGATTTTACGCCGAGAACTCTTATCTAAAGTCAGAAATAAAGAAGGGAAGTTCATGCCCTGGGGTTATCGTTTCATCCACATGTTTTGGCAGTGTTTGCTGTAGTGAACAAAAATTAGAGCCTTGGATACTTTCACTTGAGATAAGACAAGTGGGGGTCTACTTACCTCACGGAAGTTTACAAGGTAAAGCAGTTAAACTCACATTATCTAACAGAATATTACACTTGCACACAGGAAAACCAAAATGCATCATCCCATTGCTTACACACAAGCAGGCTCATGCTCATGCTCAAAATTGAAATATCAACCACTGTTTGTGCTTAATTCAGTGGTAAAGAAATTTCATGAGGTTTTTTCTGTCTGATTCTGTCTTAAATCAAACTAGCCCTGCTTGTATAGTATATGCAGGCTTTTCAGGCAGAAAACTAAATCTGTTTGTAACAGGATGCTCACAGATGACAAGTTACAGGTCATGGCTTTTCGGATTGTGGTTTTATATACTACATGCACATTTATTCTTATAGAGATAGAAACAGACACACATGCAGACAATCAGAGTTTGTGATTTGATGACATAGTTCAATTTTTTCCAAATGATTACATCTTCAGAGGAGTTGGAAAAAAATTATTCCTAAATAAACAATTTTCACAAACATATTTTCCATATAAACTAAGCCATAGTATAATCTGCAGCGAGAAGACTAGTATCTTTAAAGAAGGATCATAGTGGCAAAGATATTAACTAACACTTTCAGTCATATTTTTAAGAAGAAAATCTGATGGGACCCTGGGATTTGTGAGTTGGCTTTTAGCCTTGAGCTGAAGTGACAGGTCTTGCTTACAGGCGATTGATACACAAATAATTATGTGATCACTTGAGTGTAACTACAATTTTAGGGGTTGGTTATTTAGATTATAAATTTGGTTTCAGGATTTTTTCTCCAATCTTCGCACACATGCTTGTAGCTCTGTGCTTTTTGTTTCTTTGTCTTTTAACCATGATAACTTTGTCTTTTTACCCCAACTATCACCCAAGCTGTGAAAAATACTGGAGCAAATTCTAAACTGAGCACTACGATCAGGTCTGAACTATGAAGTCCTTATTCAGGTCTAAGGGCACACCAAAATTCACTCTCTTCCCCATCTCTAAAAACTAACATTTGAATGACCGATTTTACGTGAGTGCCCACACAATAGAGAACTACACACCCTAACATATAGTATGCTGAAGCCCTTAAGCCTTTTTGGGTAGATGCCCCCCATCAAGAAAATGTGATGAACACATATGTTTGCTTTTGTTATTTGGGATGAAAAGCATAGACTTACTGAAGTCGATTCTGTTATGCTGTGAGACAGATTATTCGTGGGTCTAATACAACTCTGGATTGATTTCTTCAAAGTGACAGAGCTCACAGACCAGGTTGGTTTAATGGCACTGACAAAATGTCTTTCGAGGTTGTGTAGCATTCTGACTCTGCAGGAGCGTAGGGGATGCGTTGCAAAGCACCAAGATGCTATGAAAACTGTAACAGAATATAATAGGGAGATTAAGGTGTATACATTCCTATATTATACAACAAAGAGCAGAATATTCCACATAGTTTGATGCAATTAAATTCTTACTCAGAAAATGACCTTATTTGGGTTAAGGAGATCAGAAAATGTTTATATGGGAGTATCTTATTCATAGTAAGGTATTAATCAGGGTTCATATCAAAGTATTGCTGAGCATATAAATGAAGCTAATGGTAAAAGGCTTTCTGTTCCAGGTTAGTCTGGGAGTTTAGATAGCTAAAGGCAGACCCAATATTGCTTTTCTTCTCTTCATCATTATCTTTTTTTTTCTCCAAACATTCTCTTGCTTTGGTTCCCATCACATACAGTAGCTCAACAAATGTCTGGATTTTTTCTTGACAAAGGCAAAACAACTAAGAGATTTTGTCCCTCTCAAAATGCATTATCAGGAAACTGAACCATCAAACAGTAGCTAATCCCATATATTTGATGATTCAGATAGAGCTGGTGTTAGCTGCTCCAAAATCTCCTTTCTCTGAATGCCTGGATTTGAATCCTTTATGTAATCCTGCATCAAGGCCAAGCTAGTTGAGTCTCTTTGGTCAATTGGAATTGACAGTAAGTTCATCACTTGGAAATACGGCAGAAGGGTTTGCTATACTACCAGTCCAAATGCTTATTTTATTCCAGATTTTATTCCCCCAAAATGTATGGAGCTATCATTCCATCTTCTAACGTTTGTTCTCGTTTTTATTGGGGCGTATATTATCCTAAACCAGATCTGCAAAACAGTTTAACGTCATTGTTACTGAATCATGTTAGTTATACATTTTTTCTTATTATTATATATAATAACTAAAATAATAGAAACCTCAGTTTATTACTCTATTTTAAAGTGAAACATTAAATCTTTTTCTCAACTTAGTGTTTTATCAGAATAAAGATTGCAAGCATAACTAAATGGGTGTCGTTATGATGTTTCTTCTACTCTTAATTTTTACTTTAATTTTACTCTTTTGAAAAAGAAATTCTAATTAAAATTCTTGGTCTTTTACTTACTGCTGTAACAACTGTAATTTCCCCAATGTGGGACTAATAAATTACTTTCTATTCTATTTTCAGTGCTAGTCATTTTAAGAAAACTATGCCTTTTGACATCATCGCATCATCCACAAATCCAACATGAATGAACCAGGTTATACTGTGTTAACAAGAGCAGAACTAATGCCATACACATGGCTACAAGAGTGTTTATCTTACAATTATCTATTATTAATGAAAGACTTGAAGACTCTGCTGTGTTTTTAGATGCAAATACTGAGCCAAATCTCTGCAGAACTGAGACTAACAACAACAGCATTTTAAGGTCAATTCCCTTTTCTCTGCTCCACCTTTTACATGATACTTTAAAACTCCTCTACTTGTTTTTTCTCCACCCACTCTCCCTCTGCTACCTTTCCTTCTATAACAACAGGAAAGACTGTAAATGTGCATTAATAAACTGGTATGAGTAGTTCCGATGCCCATCTGGGATCTGATCTGGCTGGCAGAGAAAGATGCCACACTCCATATGTGTTCTTGGCTGAAACGCTTGGACCATTCACTTTTTTTCTATTTTTTACTTTTGGTCAAGTGATTAATGAAAAGGCTTTTCAAAACCTGTGAGAAGTGAGCAGTGATATGATCATATATAGTGCTCATATACAAAAAAGATCTAAAGTCTGGATATGTTGAATTATTGGTGTCCACTGGTCTTAAATTTATTAGGTGTCTAGTAAAATATCTATACAACCCAAAGATATCAAAATTGTTTTGTGTGTTAAAATAGATACTTTACATTTTTATTCTTTACAAGAAAAAAGGTTTGCTAAGTACTTGAAGAAAACTGTGATGCTCCATATGAACTCATAGTGGATGAAAGTGGAATGGGCCCATTAACTTGATTAGCCATGCATTCATTGAGCACGAAGTGCAGTAAGGCTTATGAGCCAATAGAAGATGGGGACCAGTTACTGCTGTCTCTGCTGCAGGAGGCATATATACTGTTCCTGTTATGTATCGTTATCTGTTCTGACAAGAAAAAAGAACACATTTAGTGGATTTTGATAACTGATTAAAGTGCTTTTGGATTAAATACTGATGTTATTCATCATTTGTCACCATGGGCTTGACCCTTGTTCTGAGCTTCATTTCAGAGAATCACATTGACTCTTGTTATGAAACTGCAGATGACAACATTCCAATATGAGGAAACATTTTCTGTTAGTTTGTGGATGTATGTGCGTTCATGTGTGGATTATAAGCATTTTAAAGCCTCCTCACCATTACTAAAGCGCATAAAAGGGGAGTCATTGGTTTCTTTGAGAACTTTAAAGCAGTTTCCATACATTTGTACCACATATCATACGATTGCTCTCTTATTGTTGAAGTTGTTGAAGTTAAACAAATAATAAACAAATAACTTGAGACCATTAAAAAGCAACACATACTGTATATGATTCAGTGAAACCCCTAACCGGATTAAACTGAATTATCTGCAGTGACTAAGTTTATAAATTCAAACTATGAATCGCATTGGATTTTATCTGATTTAGGTGAAGGAAATTAAGAGACAACCATTTCACAGCAAATAACCAATAATTAAAAAAAAAACTGGGAACTGGGCATTAATATTAACAGAAAATAATGCAGTCATCTGCTTAAGAAGATAAGACATTTTCAAACATTTTTCAATTAACCAAAACAGAATGAAAAATAGAAAAAAAATAACAAAAAAAACTATATATAGATTGTTTATACGAAATGTTATATACATACATTACTATTTAGACTAATTGACAAATATGGAACCAGTCAAAAGTTTGGACACACATACTCATTTAATATTACAGTTGTGTCCAAACCATAAAAATTCAGGGTTGATTTCAGAAATACTTATCCAGCTGTGCAACCTAACAGCTGTGCTCAAGTAGACTGAAGGTGCAGGTTGTCCGTGTGTATGACAAGTTGAACACTGCAAGTGTGGTAAAGAACCATACAGTACATTTGAGATAATGTGCTTAAAGGGGCAAAAAGTTAAATCATTTCACCGCAATGTTTGCTGTTGTGCAACACCTGTAGACCAAAACAAAGTGTGTCATGAGCCACATCATAGCTCTGGCAGTGCTCTCTACTTTGGAAATACAAGGCTAATGTTAATCCGAGTTATGTCCCTTTTCTTTATCTGACAACCTTTTTGCCAATAGCTGTTGTTTTTTTTAGAAGTAATATCGGATCATGGTTGTCTTCTGATTAACATTTTGTTCTGCTTTCCGCCACTTTGCTTCATAAATACATGCTGCCATTGCTTATTGGCTGTCGCCTTTTATAGAGAGAAAGGAGGAGGCAGTGATTCACATGAACGTACATGAATGTACATGAACGTACATGAACGTGCGGATGGACCAGATGGTAAACATGAGGCTTGAGATCAACACAGAGAGACAGTGTGTGTCCTGCTATACTCCAGATGAAAATAAACCTCTGGTTCTTCATATATCCATTTTTTAATTCCATCAATTTAGAAATGATGAACTTCTGCTTATTTCCCCTTTAAGGCAGGGTCCAGTCTGAATCAAGGCATACAGGAGATCCATGATACCAGCATTAGATTTTAGTCTTACACTTTAAAAAACTAAATGAACCTTTAATTTTGGGGGTTTAGCACACATCCAAAACTGGCTGACACTAAATGGTAGGCAGACCCAGGTATTTAATCTCTTGCAGAGTTGTTAAGGTCACATTGGCCAGAGTTTCATACTTTTTAATTCGGAATTAATTATTCAGAATTAAATAATTCAGAATTAAAATATTTCCCTTCGTGTTTACATGGAAATAGTAATTCCGAATTGAGGTTTACATGGAAAACACGTTTAATTGCCTTTATTCAATTCCGCTTAAGATCTGGGAGCAGGGAAGCATTATGACTGGACAGGGGGCGGAGGTGATGTATTTAACCCTAACCCTAACCCTAACCTATCTCAAAGACCTCAAAGGCAACCATTTCCATCTTCTGTTGAATTAACTAAGAATCCAAAATGCATTCTGCTATCATTAAGAAATGTGTATTCATTGATTGAAAAAACAACAAAATTTACTGAATTATTTTTAAGATGAAACAGAAACATTTGGAAAACCTGAAAGGAAGCTTAAAACTTTCTGTGCCATTGTGTGTTCCATTGTTTTTGTAAACCTTTCAAAATTCCGTGCTGTTAAGTGCATTCAGTTCATCATATGTGGAGGAGTTAGTTGACCCTGTGCTAATCGTCTTAAGCATGCAAGAAAGCAAATCTATCCCATAAAGATTTATGACTGAAGACTTGCACACTGGAAAACAAGCTGTCATAAACGTGCTATCTACAACATGACGGACAAGTAACACGATCTATCCTTGTAACTGTTTTTTGTAATGTTCAACACTGATCACACAGTTGACATGAAAAGAACACATGAATCATCTGTGACTTTGAAGTGCATTTGACACAAGGCATAACTCATAAGCTACTTGGTGTCACTTATTGCTCAGGTTTAGTTGATCGTATTACACTTGAACCTCCTCCTGCATTGTCTTCCAAAACTCAAAGGCCAAATTATCAGCAGGCAATAGAAGGTCTACCGTATATGCTTTATAATCCTATTTGCTCTTGTCATCAGTAATTTGCACTGAAAGAGATCCTTAGTATTAATCTGCTTTGGAGAAAGTGATTATTTTTCTTATCCCTTGCTGTCAACAAGATGAAACAACTTGAATCTATGACAGGGAAGGAGGTTGTGCAGCTGTCATTTACATGTGCAAACATGCTATTATCTGTGTTGTTCTAAAAAATTTATTTACACTTTCAACAAAAACAATTTATTGCAATAGGTTAATAAGGCATGTTTTAAATGTTTTGAATTAATCATTTGGTCTGAAAATTATTATGGGCTGAAAAATAAATTAGAATAAGTATTTTCTTATTTCTGGCAACACATATTTGCAACAATGTTACTTTTAGATAAAAAAACAAAAACCCTGTATTTCAACAAACACTTCCGGACAATAATAACATAGTTGCAACATTCATAAGACAATTAAAACACAGAGACATAAAAACATTTATTAAAGGAGTCATCACCTGGTATATTTGGTTATCCATTCTCCCTTAAACTTACTTTCAATCAATTCTTAACA
>JAOXYM010000007.1:17616912-17630054 GCA_028567055.1 Leptatherina wallacei | reverse complement strand
CTCTTAGCCCCATAGTCACTCATATTTATTGTCTCTGATGAGCCGGCATTTAGTTTGCTCATCAATAAAGGTCAGCATGAATTTGACATTTGTTGAAGTTCTCCAGAATCTGTTCACATATACTCACAATTTTTCTAACTCAGTCACGAGCTCAGAGAGGAATACTTAAACAGTAAGAGAGGGAATTGAAGATGATAACCATAAAGCAACTATACAATGCATTTATGCCAGCAGTGTGAAACTTGACCCCTTACATCATATCTTTGGATGTGTTTAATATTGCTGGACAATGATTAAGATTTTTTGTCGCAATTAAACTTAGGATTTTCTGCGATTAATCATGATTAATCAAACTGTTGAGCAATATTCAGTGATATATTGCACACTTTTCAAGTACCGCTACATGAAGATAAACACAGTAACTTTTGGTCTACAAAAAATTTCAACAAATAAAGTTGCTTTTTGACAAGAGTATTCACTTTTCACAGTAGCAGTTAAAATATTTCTTGTAATTTCAAACTAAATATTAATGTAAAAAAAAAAATTAATATTCATGACAAATAAGGATGGGAATTTCAGTATTTATTTGTTAAACATTAACAAGTCAGCGGTATGAATTTCATAGCTGTTTGAACCTGCTTTCTCCTAAACAGAGGAAACAATGTGATTTTCAGCCATCAGGTGTGCTTCTTTGCTGGAACAGAAAAAAACAGGGTTAAAATCTCAGCACTTCTAGATTGTTAGGGAAAAATCTGTTTTACTGAATTTTCATTGGATAAAGAGGCAATTTCCACTGAAACTCAGTGAAATGAGAACAGTGCATATATAGATACTAGTTTTCAGCGTTGACAGAGCGGAGATACTAGTTTTCAGCAAGCACATGTTGACAGAGCGGAGATTCTGTCAAGCTAGAGGCGGAAATTACCACATGCCAGCGCCTCGTGTCAGCTCGGCTCGCCCCAAATGCTGATGGGTGATGAGGGACATAAATATATCTGTCCAAAAGACAGATTTAAAACTGAATACTAATACGCCAGTTAGAAAAAGTTCAGCTGCCTATAATTTTGCCCTGATTGAGATAATGTCTTTTCAACTTGTGTCCCAGTTTATTGGATCTACTACAGGGAGGTTTATGATGTAAAACACGGGAGGCCACCATTTCAAAGTTCATCAGTTTTATCACCTGAGGATGGGTTCCACCTCATATTTCACGTTCAGTTGTTTATGGCAAGTTGAATTTTTAAGTCAGCCTGCTACAGTGGTTGTAAAATTAGCTCTTTTTGCCAATTACTCACCCATGGAAATATACTTTAGAACACGTAATTATGTAATTTAAGAAATTGAAGAAAATAGAATAAAATCATTGTGTGTGTTTTGTCTCTTCATACAATAACAGACTCATTCTGTCATATCAGGAGTGGGACCTTGCTTTCTCAGCGTTGTCTGTTTTGCGCCCATTGTTCACCTAGTCACTACCACAGCTTTTTTTGTGATACTTGTTACATGATTGGAATTATTGCTAAGCTGCCTAGTATGTGTAAGGTTGATCAAATGTATGTTTTTCCTTGATGGAAATGAATAATAAATCTTATGTGTTTTAAATTTTGCATTGAAGTCATGTTAACATAATGGCAGGTATGATAGATTGAGATTATTGTGCCCATAATTTGCAGTCCAATGCAACTATTATTAAAACTTCCCATTTCATAGATCTTGCTAACATGCAAATGTCCACACATGCACTGTAGCCTAACATCATCAGACAAATATTTGAATTATTCTAGAAACTCTATAGTGATTATTCAAGACTGCATGGTGCTACTAATGGGAACAGAACAAAATTCCTCTAGATACAATGGGATGCATCCAATCAGAGCAGAGAAGTATATGATGTTTTTTTTTATCCCTCAACAGTATGCTTTGTTTTGTCCGTACCTTATTAGATAAATGGTGCGATAGGTCAGTGTGGACAAGGCCAAGTGGAAATCTGTTTAACTGTGAAGGGGACCAGATGTGTTCTTCCAGAGTGAATGAAATGTGAGCTTACTGTGATCAGCACTTTTTAAAACTCCAAACAAAAACAAAGCACAACAATAAGAAAAATAAAAGAATTGGATCCATGTGACACTTTGACTATACATGTAGTACTGTGATCTTTTTTTGTAGTGTGTGTTTGCGTTTAAGTTACAATATCAGAAAAACTTGTGTGTTTCCTGATATTACTTTCGTAAATAAAACAATAAATAAACAATAAACGTTGAAGGTCAGGGCATGGCGTATGTTATGTTTTTGTTATATTTAGTCCTTTAGTATGTTCATCTCAGAGTAATAGTAGTAGTAATAGTAGTACTGTTATGTATTTGGTTTTCAACGTTCTAGAAAACCCTGACTGAAGCTAACATGCAGTTCAAGTGTTAGATAACAGCTAAAGAAGAGGTGATATCAGGAGTATGAGGACATTAAGAATATGTGCATGTCATGGATTCTAAATGAAGAGTTACCTGTGTATTTACAACATTCAATATTGATATTGCCTTTTTTGGGTTGCTGTTGTTGTTGTTTTCCTTACTTTTTTTTAGTTTACCCAGACTGAAAACTGAAAATGATTTTGCACGAGCATGTCATAAATAATATCCGGGCAAAATATGGTAGTGGTTTGATTGAGGCTGCTGATTGATAGCCTCCTTATTAAGTAATAGAAGTGTCAAGAGAGACATGGCTCTCAAATCCATTAGGGTGAGAAGATACAATTTATTTGGGCTGATTAGCTTGTAACTAATCCATCAACAGAAAGAAAATAGGTCAATGATCGAAGCTAAGCAGGAATTGTGCCCGGAGGACACAGATGGAATAGGTCCAGTGCACACAGACAGAAACAGAAACACAAGGATTTTCACAGGATTCCTATAGACACATACAGAGTGATGCTTATGCAATTATGCAATTATGCAGTTATGCAATTTCCCCTCGGGGATCAATAAAGTATAATTCATTCATTCATTCATTCATGCTATAGAAGTCTTCTTAATGTCCCAGTACACATGACATAAAAGTAAATCTGTCTCTCCAGTGTGACCTGGGAGCCTTTACAGCCTGAGCCTGTGCATGCCTTTGCATCTGCTTGCTTACTCATGCAGTGAATAATATGATGACCTGAAAGGAGGGCTGATGCTAACCCGAAGCCAACATTAGCAGACCGCACATTTGCATCCCACGACTTTTTTGTTCCCCAATCTGTCACCTTATTCAGTTGCAGCAGCTCCTGGTTCAATGCCTGCTAAAAGCCTGCCATAACACTAATTATGAACATCAAACCTTTCTTGTTTCCCTTCCTTGACCCTTTGTTGGTGTTACGTTAACTATTTTCCCTTCCAGTGAACCATGTCTATATCTACAGGAGCCCCTATTGTTGCTTAATTGGTTGTCTTTGATTTGTAGTTATTGTGATATCTTGGTTTTCTTGATATAAATATGTCTATTTTTCCTTTTCTATAGCCTTTCTCTACTCTCTCCTCCTGTTTCTTTCTGAGTTTGTCTTCCCGTACTATTATTTTAAACTATTTCTATTGCCAGTGTTTGATGTGTTATTTTTTATTTGCTTATGTTTCTGCCCTGTGTTTTTGCTATTGTTTTCTTTCATTTCTGTGTGAAGTCAGCTTTCTAACCCCAGTTCATTCTGTTATGGCACCACCGCAGTCCAGGATGATGCTGCCCCAGGTACCCAGGAGTACATTATGTTACGGCAGGACTCCATCCACTCTGCGGATATAAGGAGTAAAGGGTCTCCCTTTCGTGCTAAGTGTCACGAAATCTTCTGCTGCCCGCTGAAGCAAGTCGTCCTGAAAGAGAGCGCAGAGCCTGAAGGTTTGTTTGCACCCCATCCTTATTTTGATTTGCTGATGCTCTTCATCTCCCTCTGCCCAATGTCATCTATATTCCCCGTATCATATTCTGTCTGGATTAATAGTTCTTCAACTCTTCAGACTAAGTTTTCTTTCATTCTTTTTGCATCTTTCGAGAATGTCTGGTGTGCTTCTGCCCCTTTTGAAGCATATATGTGCTTGTGCATGAAAAAATTCTAGAGTGAACGTGCATCTGTTCAAACAAAGCATACAGCTTAATTCTTAGAGGTATTTACTTGCAGAGAACCTGTCTGATAGTGACTCTTCCTGGGCTTAGTCCAGTGTACTGTGCTTGTATGAGTGTATGTATGTGTCTCTGCCTGCTTTCCTCCTACATTAGACTGAGGAGCATAGCATCTGTAGCTCCTGCACACCCCTCCCTACTCGAAACCATTAACTCGGTCATTGCCACCCTGAGGCACATGCATAGACCAAAACAAAGTACAAAAAGAAAAGGGGTTATATATGGAGGCAGCTGCTGCCCTGTTGAGTTCAGTGACTAGGCAATTTTAGTAGGTATTTCTACAATAACTGGCCTCCTAAAAAGAAGTATAACTCCTTTATCATCCTGCCTAGAGGATTATGGTTCATATTCATAACTAAAGATTGATAATTTCAGTTGTGTACTGCAAGTCAGCACCCTCTTTTGTTCTATATGCCTCTTACGCCTCTGTCTGTGGCTTCATGCTCTTGGTGGCTTTAGCTTACCCACCCATTGCTTCCATCCTCCCATTTCTCCCCCTGCCAAGCATTACTTTTACACTTTCACTTTTTGTTCTTCTTGGGTTTTAGTGCTTGCTGCAGCATGTAAAATAAGTGTAAACTGACTATTCTACCAGCCTTTGTGCTGTTAAGGAAATGTAGTAAAATGATTGTAACAGGAAAAGAAAGGGAAAAATCCCTTTGTGCTCCAAGCATGCAACCATATCATGCTCTGTCTGGTGCTTAGGCCTTTTGACTACCACGTTTATCATCTATCCCTCAATATAGTTCTAAGATTGTAGAAACTGTTTTTTTTTTGCAGACCTCCTGATAGGTAAGAGATGAACTCACATTACTGAAATGTTTGCTGCAGTGTATTGGTCTGTCTTCTGTTGCATCTAAAAATGACTCCTGTTTGGCAGTCTTTCTTTGCTTAGATGTCTGTTAACCTGTTGATATCTTCCTGTTTACCCTCTGAAGAACTCAAGCACATGTGGGATCCTTGTGGGAAAAGAGAGAGAAGAGGAGAGAGATATAGAAGTGGTGTGCTTGCAGAGGTCTGCCTAGAGAAGTACAGATGTATTATTCAGTTAGTCTGCAGCTCCAGTTGGACGTGACTGAATTTACAAAGGAAGGAGGGGAGACTACAGCTCTTACGTAAGCTGTTCACAAGACATCATTAATGTTGATGTATGATGCGGATGGAAATTGTGTAGAACTGTGCAGGGAACAAGGAATACAGACACACAGAAACACACAGCCTCCACTGTAGTTTTGTAAATAGTGCATTATTTGCATTTACCTTTGCTGGATAAGAGGTATGTGATGTAAGTTTGTATGTTTGGGAGATCTAAGCAGGAAAGTCAGCCTTGTCACACTGTTACCATGGCAACAGCATTCCAATTTCTTTCTGTTGCACTTAATGATTTTTGTGGATTACAGATGCTAGAATATTTAGCTGTGTGTTAAAGAGTTAGTAAGTCACAGATGATTTGCAACACAAACTGTTCAGTCAGAAGTGTGGTTGGCCTTCTGCTTTCCCTATATGGTCCAGCTTTGACTGGAGTCAGTAATCTGCTGATGCATATCCCTGCACTGACCACCATACAAGTCTTATTTTTCCAAAGACATGCTCAATGACATACATGCAGCACGCGGATTTAGGTTGTAGCTCTCCAGATGATGAGCCTAAGTCAACTCAGTGCATCTCTGCTGAGATGAGTTTACTTTTTTACTGAGGAAGTTTACTTTGCAATGACTTTAACTCATCATCCTCAGACCTGTATGAGCTACTTGATGTCAGTTTACTTTCTGGGTTACTCTCTTTGGGTCAGTCTGAATCATTATCTTTGGTTCATTTATCTCTCATTCTGCAATCATTTCCCCCCTGTTCTTCTTTTTCTGTTTCAGTCTTTTGCTCTGTTCTGTTTCTCTACAGCAGAAACAAAAGATGATGCCTGAGGAGCAGATCTGTGTAAATATCCATTCATAATTCAATCCACTGCAAAACTTTGTGTTTACAGTTCCAGGCTATGCTACATAACCACAGACCGACAACGATACCCATATATGTCTGTGTAAACACAGACATATATGGCTTGAAATGTTTGTAAGATATTTGTGTAAGATGTGAGTGTTGAGTTAAGTAGTGTTTTACATTTATAACCTTAAATTTGGGCTGGAATAATTATTATTTAGTTATTTAGAGGTATTTTAATTTCTTCTGCACCGACCAACAGCCTTTCAGGCCATGACAGGCACGGGAGGAATTTTGCCCAGTATTGGCCCATTTAAGATAACAAGAGTTTTAAAGAAGCTTAATAACTTAAAAATTCTTTGCACCGCAGAAGTAAAATGTCACACACTGTCAGTTTTGAACTCCATAAATGCTCTCTTAACAAAATTGTGTGAAGTTGCTCACCAACGTCAGCTTCTTGCTGATGTCTCACAAACATTATTACTCCTGCTATGACACTGAAAACATTTCTGTTTTTTTAGTTTTTAGAATTTTAAATTTGCATATCACCATTTAGAGATAACTTCAAAAAGAAACGTTAACAGAAGTGAAAATAAATCCACAATTCTCAGTCTGAAGCTACATGTGAAGCTAATTGAAGGCTTAAGCAATCACATCATTTGGTTATTTTCCAAAGTGACAATCTTTTCATTATGACCATGCTTCTTTTTTGACCTGTAATGGACAGATACTCACACAAAACTAATAAAATTAAATAAAACCAAATAAAAAAACCTAGATATCCACTTTACGGTTAAATTGCTAAGCTGAAGCCTTGTTTAATCCTTATATATAGTAAAATTCTGCATAAAACAAGGACTTTGGATTTTGTCTCACATTGCTGATGTTGGAAGCATTAGGGGCAAATCTGTTAATGGCCAGTATTAACAGTAAAAATGATTAGAGCACGCACAATCTGTTTACTATACAATACAGTTGGAACATTTCGTACAAATGTTTTCTTTCATATCCTACACATCACATAAACAGTTTTTCACATTATTGCTGCCCTTTTTGTAAGTCCTTGGCTGACATCCAACCACTTTAGACAGACTTTGATAAATCATATTTTCTCCACACATATTTGAGCTTGAACTAATCCTAGCATATTCATTTATGCTGTTAACTAACTGTTAGATAAAATTTAATGAAATAAATAATGTGATGCATCACTTGCAGATAGAATGAGATCCACCACCTGTGTTGCTCAACAGAGAGACCACTATTAATCTGTCTCAGCTTTATTGACAAAATAATTCATCTGCTGCCCACTTAGCCAAGAAAATGTAAGCAGGAGTGCAAGATAAATGAGTAGTAGCACCATTTATTTCCCACATCCAAATGTAAAATGTAGGGCAGTGATTCACAGCAAAGTTGACATGGTGCAAATAGATTTCAGGAGGCCTGTGTTACTCTTTATAACTGCATCCTTCTCAACTGGCCTGCATGTTACTGCATTGTGACGAGAGACACATCACAGGATGCACTCCTGCCAGAGTAGCAGCTTTTTAAATTTTATTTCTCTCCTGTGCAGTATGTCGTTCAGCACAGAGACAACTCTGTTTGTCTATGTCAATACATAAATAGACTATGCATGAATAAATCATGTGCATGATAATGTGATTTGGTGCCTGGAGAGAGCAGGCAAGAAGGAAGGTGTCAATGTCACATCAGTAATGAAACTCTTGCTTACAGACAACTGTTCAGGCCAGTCATCTGTAAGGGCATAAGCGTGGATTTTGCATTTCATAAAAGTTCTATCTTCTAAGGCATGTGCCCTTACTCTTGTCCAGATGGACACTGGATGTAACAGCATCATAAATGTTTTATTATTTTACAGATTACATTGGGAAAAAAAGCGAATCAAAGCCACTGGGAGCTTATTTCTTATACTAATATTATGTAATATAAAGAAGTATTTTAGTTTGATTTCAAGTATGAATATAATCGGACTAAATGTGAAAAACAAAAAATTGATTTAGTCTTTTTTTATTGATGTGATACAAAAACCACTATTATCATAATTATATTTTTCAGATTTAGGTTGAAATGCTGACTCCCCTGTCAATTTGTGGATCCTTTAAGGCCTATTACATTAGGACAGTAGAAGCAGGGGTCCATAAAACTATCAACCAAAAACTCTGGAGTGCAATAATAGCCAGTCTCAGAACATCTATCATTGTGTGTTTAATTAAGATTTCTCTCTGACTGTCTACACAGCTCAGGTCCTGTCTAATTGCAAAATTTGCTATAGTCACACTAAATGAGTAAATTAGTTGAAAAATTGGGCCGTTCAATTCAGATATTCAGCAAGCTGCTTTGTGGATATAATGCATAAACCTAGGCATACTTTTCAGTTCATATGGAGCATGTCAAAATAGCAATGTTGGAGAAAGATTGGTCATTACTGTCATTCTCGCATAAATTTATCCCCAGATACTTGCAGCAAATCATTTTCCTTACCATATATTTTCCATCATTTGCAAACAGCTTGTCAGCTAAGCAGGCTGCACCTCACTGCTCGCTGCAGAAATTGAGACACAAGCAGGGAGAGTGGACAGATGCAGATTGCATTAGTCAGCATGAGGCTTTATTTTTTACAGTCCACATTTGTTAAATCAAAATGTGTTTTTCATGTATTTTTTATGTTGCTTGGTTGAAGGCTGCCTTTGCAACTCACGCACAGTGAGAGAGAATCTAAATTTATTGCTAAAAAGAATGCTTTTTACAAGATATTGGTATTATAGATTTATATTCCACATGGCCAAAAGTAGTGGGCGCTTAATCATCAGTTTCCACCTCAGCAGCTTTACTGATATAGATACACCAGTCAGCCATAACATTATGATCACCTGCCTAGTACTGAGGACATTCAGAGTGGTTTAGGTCTGAAGTACACTATACTTCTGCGGTTATATCTGGTATCAAGCTGTCAGTACCGCATCTTTTGCTGTAAATTGTGAGGTGGGATATCCATGGATCAGACTTGTTTGATCAGCACGTCCCAAAAATAGTATGGAGAATTTGGAAGCAAAGTCAATGCATCAACTCATCGTTGTTTTCCTCATTTTTTTCTTGAATCACTCTTTTATGGGTGGGTCATTCTGCTGACAGATGCCACTGTCATCAAGAATTGCTGTTTCAGTGAAGGGGAATTGTTGGTTTGCAATAATAGGAAGGTAAGGTAACACCCAAATGAAAGCCATGACCCGAGGTTTTCTTGTAAAACATTGGCAATATGTATAGCGCCATTACCAGCTTACCACTTCACAGCTCTGTATGTAGCAAACTACATTGTGCTGTTGGTTCTGGCATCTCTCAGCAACAGTATCTCTTTTCTTGGAATTTGAAAGCACTTTCTTTACTCCCCAGGTGAGCCTTGGCTGTGCATGACATGTTTTTCTTCCTTATATATTTTTTGGCCTGACCATTGCAGACTGGAAACATTTAGTCATCACAATTTGGTCCTTATTAATGACGCTCAAACTCTTTCACTTGCCTATTTTATCTGCTTCTACTCATCCACTTCAAACATGAACTTGCTCCTATTCATATCCCACCTTCTGCTCAGGGAAATTGTAACGAGATGATCAATGTTTTTGACTTCCCTCGGAATGATCATAATGTTTAACCCTGATCAACACTCATTGCCTGACTCAGACATGACAAACCTTCATAAAGCCCAGCCCAGCTAATGTCACTAATGAATTTGCTATATTGTTTCATTTAGTCTGGTTCTAAATCTGACCAAAACCCAAACAATTAATAGAGTAGTCATGTTAAAGTAACTGTGACACAAGCCACATGTAAAGTTTTCCTCAGAGTAAACAAGCGCTAAGCTCTTTAATTGGTGCAATGAGGCACACTGCTGAGTCAGCGGCATGTTAATGGGAGGCCTGCAAAGTGGCTCCTGACAGCTGCCAAGGTGCAGATTACAGATAGGTACAAATAAGTGTTACTTACTGAGGAGAAGCAGAGATGTCGTGGACATACAATACTACACATACTGGAAAAAATGCTCCATTTTGTTTTGAGGAGAAGTGTAGTTTTTGTTTTCTATAACTGCTTAGATCTTTTTTTATGCCTCTGTAACTTTGATGTTGCCTTACCTATAATATCCTCATGGCATTAAGCAGAGACAGCTGGTGGAACACACACATAGTAGCTACTCGTGCTTCTCTCCAAACGCTTGTCTTCCTCACATTGAAGAATTACCATACTGAACCTCTGTTTGTCCATTTACATATTGCACTTTTAATCATTATTCCAACAGATAACAATTGATGAATTGCCCATTAATCCATTTTCAATACCTACTTAATCCAGTATAGGGTCATGGGCAGCTGCTATTAGAAAAGAGTCAGTGACAAATGGTGAATTGTGTCTTCCAAATATATTGTACTGAATGGCTGACATCACTCAATAGTTCACTTTTAAGTTAAACTCAGAAAAAAGCTCATCTGGAGAAAATCCTTAAGGGTTGTTCTGTTTTCTGTTGTTAGTAAAATAACTTGATATATGTTATTTTCAGGGACAGGATTTAGTAACAGAGAAGTGTCACCAGTCTTATTGGAAACCACTGCACCATGTAAAGTTTTAAATTATTTGAATATATATGGACAAAGACAAAAATAGATAGCCATATGGTACATGACAGAGCAAGAGAATATAGCAGACAATACATATTTGGTACCTTTTTTAAAACCTATGAACTTTCTTTCACTTGCTTTTCCCCTCTGCTGTCCAAAACCCCACATAAAACCAAGTAAAGTTGACAGGCTGCACTATACTGTATCTGGTTCTCTGCCAACACTGCAGCATGCCACAACTAGTTATTCAACATCTTGCTCCTCTCCCCAAGTCATAACAGACATTTACTGGTAGACACTGCCCTCTCTTTTTCTCTCTTCCTTTTTTCCATTATTGTTTATTCTTGAGGCTCAAACGAAAATTATGTATGGTATGTATGTGTAGTTATGTATAAATATGTACAATTGTGAGGCAAAATGCCACAAATTAGTGTTTAAATTGCAGGTAAACTAACTCCTATGACAAACATATTTTCATTTGACATATTTCTGATATTTTTATTTTGCACCAAATAATAAAACAAAACAAAATAAACATGTTTTCAGTTGGTGGCAGATCTGGACTGCAAGCAGACCAGTGTAAAGCCAGACTTTTTATTGTATAATTATTCTGCTGTAATACATAATGTGCAAAGCATAATGTGCAAAGTATTTTTTGGATAGCTGTGTATGTGCAATCCCAATTTAAAATGAATGAATGAATGAATGAATGAATGAATGAATGAATGAATGAATGAATAAATAAATAAATAAATAAATAAATAAATAAATAAATAAATAAATAAATAAATAAATAAATAAATAAATAAATAATTTATCTGCTTAACTTATAAACTCACATTTTATTCCCAATAGACCTTGAGCTTAATCATATCAGTTGTTGAAAATGGGACAATTTGCCAGAAAATATTAGCTCATTTAGCAAAACATCTCAGAAAAGTTGGACTGGGGCAAAAAAAGGCTGGTAAAGTAATCGGCACAAATAAAAATCAACTGGATGAGAATTTGACAAGTTATTAGGTAAACTGGCAACAGGTCTGTAACATTACTGGGCGTAATAGAAGCATTTCAGAGAGGCGGAGACCAGATGTAGAAATGGACAGAGATTCACCAAATTGTGAAAAACTTCATCTAGAAGTTGTGGATATATTTCAGAAAAATGTTCTTCAATGTAAAATTGTGTAAAAAAGACTTTGAAGATTCCATCATCTACAGCGAATAATGCCATCAAAAGATTCAGAAAATCTGGAGGAATCCCCGTGCACATGAGACAAGTTTGAAGATGCTTGAGATCTTTAGCCCTTATGTGACACAGCATTAAAACAAGCATGATTCTTAACTGGAAATCACTGCATGAGCTCGGGAACACTTCCAAAAATCACTGTCTGTGGACACAGCTGCAATCTACAAATGCAGGTTAAAGCTCTATCATGCAAAGAACAAGCCATATGTGAACACGACCCAGAAACACCACCACCTTATGTGGGCTAAAGTTCATTTAAAATGGTCTGTGACAAAGTGAAAAACTTTTCTGCAGACAGATGTATAAAAATTTTAAATACTTTTCGGAAACTGTGGATGCTCTGTCCTGTGGACTAAAGCTTGTTATCAGTGGACAGTTCAAAAGCCTGCATGTCTGAAGGTATATGTTTGCATCAGTGCCTAAATTGTGGCCAGTTCACAAATCTGTGAAGGCACCATGAATGCTGAAAAATACATTGATGCTTTGAGCAACATGTGCTCCCATCCAGACAACGTCTCTTTCAGAGAAGGCCTTATACATTTCAGCAAGACAATGCTAAACCGCAAACTGCAATTTTTACTTGTAAGTCCAATTTTCACATGCAGAGGATTTTCACACAAACATGGTTTGAATGTGAATACGCAAAAAATATTTACAGAAGTGTAGATTTATGTTTACAGAAATTAAATTATTGATGACACATTATCACCCAAAGCTTACTTGCAATGATTAATTTTTTGCATGTGTTAACCTTGCATTACAGCCTCAACTTGGCGATTCCAACTCCTCGAATTTGCTGCTTCAGATGCACAAATGAGCTCTTGCGATTCACAGGGTGATGAAATCTGCTCTTTTGACTAATACCTTGCAAGACGTTTGTGTCTAATCTAGTAAAGGACTTTGTGGTGTGGTGTCTCCAGAACCAGCTGCACATCAACACTTTTAAGACCAAGGAGATGGTACTGGACTTCCACAAGACGAGACCACCAAGACAGCCTGTCCTCATAGAAGGCCAGGCTGTGGAGGTGGTGTCGTCCTATAGGTACCTTGGTCTGTAGCTGGACGAGAAATTGAACTGGTCAGTGAACTGTGACCATCTTTACAGGAGGGGGTAGAGCAGGTTGTATTTCCTGAGGAGGCTGGCAGCCTTTAACCCCTGCAGAAAACTGTTGCAGATCTTCCACCAGTCT
>JAOXYM010000007.1:17588036-17599371 GCA_028567055.1 Leptatherina wallacei | reverse complement strand
CCTGTACATGAAATGTGCTATATAAATAAACTTGCCTTGCCTTACTTAAATCAAAAAATGGTATGAACTTTCTGTAACTGTTAGAATTTGCAATATAACCATGTTTCGCCATTGCAACCATTGAACACTGTCTTAATATCATAAGAAATACAATATAGAAATCATAAATGTCACTTTTTCAAAGGTATTCTTGGCTCTAATGGCCTTTATTATACAGTTAGTGGACAGAAACGGGGGTCAGAGAGAGGGTTAGATATGCAGCAAAAAGGCTTGGTTACCATTGTTCCATGACAAAAATACACAGAAACATGACTTGTGGTGTTTCACAGTTTCAAGATTCTCTAAAACCTTAATTTTCCGTGATGTGATCTACACTGGCACATCTAAAATGGATCTAAATGAATATGGGTCAAATATGACCCGAAACGACCTCAATATCCAAAAATATCTAGCATATAAATGAAAATAAACAACAGTGAATTTTTTCATTTCTATGTTTTTCAGGTCATCCAATCTCAGGCCAAAAGAATGATATTCAGGGTAATTTTACTGCTGTCAAATGTCAAATCCTGTCAAATTTGACCCCGAACAGTATATAAGGATTAAGAAGATAACTTAGATACCTTTTGGAAAATTAATTGTTCTGTATTTTGCTCACTTGTCTCCT
Source organism: Leptatherina wallacei (assembly GCA_028567055.1). Classification (NCBI taxonomy): domain Eukaryota; kingdom Metazoa; phylum Chordata; class Actinopteri; order Atheriniformes; family Atherinidae; genus Leptatherina; species Leptatherina wallacei. Next base: position 17,598,704 of record JAOXYM010000007.1, on the reverse strand, counting down.
ATTAAACCATTGAGGTATAAGCAGAATTAATTTTGCCCACTAATGTGGTTGCATCATGGCTATCAAATTTGTATGTTTTAAGCAGTTCCCAATGATTTCCTTTCTCTACCACTGTGTGTATGGATATGTGTGAGTACAGTACAGTGAATGTGCCCCCAGGAGGCCATAGTAGATTGGCATTCTGGAGCACGACAGTAATTAATGTACCCATGGCACATTGCTGCAAAAGCAACACACTTAACACATGAAGGCATTTTCTGTGTTTGTGTCCTTGCGTGCAACATGCCTGTCTCATTTACTCCATTCTCAGGTGCTGCTTTACAGAGGTCACTGACTGTTTCTGTCATTCATGCAGAAACATTTAAGAGAAAAAAAAACGTTCTTGCTTTTTCTCTTAGTTTGACTTGATGACAGCTTTGTTTTAGAGACTCATCCATCAATCCATCTTCTGCCGCTTATCCGGGGTGGGGTTGCAGGGGCAGCAGCCTGAGCAGGGAAGCCCAAACTTCCCTCTCCTCAGCCACATTAGCCAGCTCATCTGGGGGGAAACTTATTTCAGCCGCTATTCCTCCACTTGGGTCAGGACCCCATTTCCGACCCGGAGGGGACACTCCACCTTTTTCCGGCTGAGGATCCTGGTCTCGGATTTGGAGGTGCTAATTCTCATCCCAACTGCTTCTCACTTGGCTGTGAATGTTTTAGAGACTGATGGCTTAAAAGAAACTGCCATTTTTTTTAACTTACTTTCAGAGAAACAGAACAATAATTCCCTCTGAAATGTCAACTTTACAAATACTGATAACTATTTTAGCATAGATCAAAGACTGTGTGACAGCTTTGCTACTACCTTTAAAAGTGCAAACAGGAGCCAGGAGATTATCAAAACTATATATGCTTGTAGTTTCTTTAATATCATCTTATCTGCTTGATTAGCATCACTGTTGAAGACTGCAGCCTGACTCCCATAACCTCTCTTTGTACTCCTGTCCAGTCATTCTCCTGAAAAATCATACTGCCTGTTTGAGTGATGACGTGGATTTATCAGCAATGGGATGATTGATGCAAAACCCAGGATTAGAGGACAGAATTGTTCCTCTTTGTTTGCTGATGTCAGATTCAAGGGTTTAGGCCAGGTATGCTGGAATGTAAATCTAATTCAATATGCATATTTGTAAAGGTGCAGTAGAAACTTAAGTTTTAGCACACAAATATACTCTGGGGCAAAATATCAAATTGAGTAAAGAGCATATAATAACCCTGAAATAGTTATATGGACTATAACTCTTGTGATAAATACATATGTAATATTCACCTCTAAAATATGTTTTGTAAAAACATTTTACCTGCAAGGTGCCCAAATGGAACTCTGCTGAGGGGAGTAAAACATCATATACCTAAATTTGGTGGGCCTGAGGACAGGTGTCCACCAAACTGGTCATTCATTTGTCACCCGGCTATAGTGACATACTGTGTTACAACTTTGGCAACCACTACATAGCTGCAGTAACTCTGGATGCAACATAGTCTCACGACAGATTGTGATACTGTGGTGAAACATAATCTTTTGATTTATGTTTTTGGCACAGCTTTCAGGTTAGAGTACAGTCATTATACAACCTGAAATGAATGTTTACCAGTTTTAACAGGCAAGAACATCTTTATTTGGGGCTTTTTAGAGCTTAACATGAGGTTATATCTAACGGCAGCTTAGGAGACTGAGGATGCCTCATATAGTACTTTTCAAATCCTTCAAATCTTCTAAAACTTCTCTTTTGATACACTTTGTGTTTCATTTTGCTTTAGTATGTTTTTGGTTAGATTTAGGCACCTAAATAATATGATTAAGTTAGACATTAATAACTTAATTCGAGTTAGGAAAACATTAGATCTTGACATAAAACCAACCCTATCGCAACATCTCCCACATGGAAGTAATCTGGTTCCTAGATTTCAAGGTAATGGGTCCTTGTTAAATGTTTTTGGGGTTTTTACTGTTCATTTTTTTCATGTTAATTACAAAATCACCTTGAGTTTGGGTTGCATGACAGGGTCAATATAACATGGACAGAAATAGCTTCTGCAAAAGAGGTTCCTGTTTCACTTTTGATCCATGTTGGCAGGCTTAGGATGCATATAATTCCCAAGCTTTTTCTCCACTCACTTCACTGTTCACTGAGGGCAAAAATTAAGGAAAATTAAATTAAACCTGACAGAATACTGACTGAAATGATATTTATAGAAACTCTGTATCATCATCTGCCACATTAAGCTGGTCTTTGATGTTTTATTCACATAAGCCTACTGATGTAATTTTGAGGTAGAAAGACTACTGTGGGAAATGCTAATATGATCAAAAATATTTCTTGCAATTATATCTGAAGTAAAATCCAAAATGATCAAACTGAAGGAAATGTAAATATGATTTTTTTTAATACTTTTTAAAAATAATAATAATAATGATAACAATAACAACTAAACATTTGCTTGTGATACAGACAGATATGATTTTAGACATGGTATCTTCTGTAAACTGGTCTTTAAGCACGAAATCCAGCTTTTTGGAATCCACATTTTATTAGAATGACGGGGGGTTAAATGTTAGTTATTCTGGACATTGCCACTTCCTCAGGAGAGCCTGAAATGCACTATGTTTTGCATGGATGACTGCTCAGTATTTCTTTATCACCCAATCTCAGTGTGATTTTTCTGTTCCAGTATTGACCTTATCGATATGTTGCCTGCTGAGATCAGGTATTTGAAAGGTTATAGTTGTGTATTAATTTATGATTCTAAAATATATCTTGACGTGTATGATTTCTCTCTGTGTGTTGCTAAATGAAATAGAAAATGTAGAAATCAGTTGTATCATCCTTAAACTGAATAGTTAGTGACAAAATTCAAAATCAAAATTAAATCACTATTTCCATTTTTCAGCCAATGTTTTTAGACCTACTTCTATATTCGTGTATATGTTTACTTTAAAACTACTTAGAAATAAAACACTTAGGCGTTTGTGAAGGTTTTCTCTTTAGGGCACATACTCAACCATGCAATGAATAGACTCATTGCTCCATCTAGTGTTCAAAATAATTAATCATAGTGAGGGCAGACTCGTGGTGATCACATCACTTCACCTTTAGGCCTGATTGTACTCAAAAGAATACTCAACAGAATAACAACATAATCTGTGTTTTTTAAACGTATGTGGTTAATAATTTGACTAATTAGAAAACAAACACTTACTGATAAAGCCTAATGAGACCATACTTCATGGTTTGGAAACTAACAGTAATTTACGCAGCTGAAACCGCTGTATTTTGTTGTATATTTGACCATCCTAAAATAAGCCGTCTGATTTAAGAAAAGGGCCTCTACAACTTCGAAGATCAGAGGACGGTCTTTGTAAAACTCTAAAGCAAAGCCTACCATTGTCTCATCGATATTTTCAGCTCAAAGTGGAAAGGTCTGCATAACCAGTTTAGTCAACGCATTATCGGATCATTTTACATCATTTTTGTAACATGAGAGCAAAGTCTTCAGTGCCCTAAGAAGGAAGTACAATCGCAGCCTGCATTTTGTACACTTTTCTTCACTCTTCCCTCATTGCTCTCCCTCCATCAGATCTCAGCAATACATTGAGCCACACCAGTGTCTGCCGGCTCGACAAGACCTCCAAATGAATGTTTAATGAGCATTTTAGAACTCATAATGGCATGTCGCTAATGTCCCGTAATGAGCTTCCTGTTGATGGCCACGCCTCAATGCTTTCTCCTCCACTACGTCTCTGACAGTTGTGTGACAATGATTTGAACTTTGCTGAATTGAGCATCCTCGCCTTTACTTCAGTACCTAAGGACTACAAGTATCCAAGTTGTCGCTTTGGCTTGCTGTAAAGAAAAGATGACTTTTCCCTTGAGGAAATCTGTTTCAGGTAGGCTGTTTTCGATATATTTTAGTCTCAGTTTCATCGAGACAACGCTTCGCGAGTTTTTTCTTTTCTTTTCTTTTTTCAAAATGGAATTTTGTCCTTGAAGCAAAGCCAGTTCTCTTGTGTAAGAAATTGTGCTGACAGGAGAGTTTTGGTTCTCCACTGCAAGTAATCGTCATGTTGCTGTCCATGGTGCTGAGATGGAGATGGGTTTGATTTTATCTCAAGTGAATATTGCTGCGAAGTTTTGATCCATTTGTCCTGAGATATTTTACTGTATGTATTCAAAACATGTGATGCTTCTTATCTGGTTGCAGTGTTTACTTTTAGATACTTCTTATTTGCTGTACTACCACTTATTAAGATTTAAGTCTGCTGACTCTTCATATTTCGTCGACAAGTCCTTGCCTTTTAGGTGTGGTACTTAAAATCTAATATCTATACAAGTAAACAGATAAACAGTGTCGGTTCAAGACTGTAGATGGCACCATTGGTTAGTCTGTTAAATGCGCTGAATCCAGTGCGATGTAAAAGGAAACATCTGATGAGATAGGCCGTCAGGTTGGGAAATGACAGTGTCAGAATATAACTTTTGGTCCGGGCTCTGCAGCTCCTGAAATACGTTTGAATAATGAAATGTATAACCTACTAGTGTTTTTATCACGGAATATAATGGAATAGACATCTTAAAGGTAAAGAGGCACCGAGTCAGCTTTTTTCCTCCTCTCTCTCTCTCTCCCTCTCTCTCTCTAATCATAAAAATTCAAGTTAATATTTGTTTAATTGGATTGAGTGGGTTATCAGGTGGATGGATGGAGTTTAGGCTGTAAATTTTAAACTCCACCAGTGCATTTAGATCATTTAGTATTTATCCAGCTCGAACATCTGTTACTGCTGATGGCTTACAGTTTTATTACTGTACTATTACATCCGCACAGAGATTGTAGTTAATAATTAAATTGATTTTAATCAGCATAGTTAATGTAGCTTATCATTTGCGTATGTATACGCATGCAGTCCATAAAGTTGGACACGTGTCACTAGCCTACTAGGACCTCTAAATTATCACATAAACTGCATGCATAGTTCTTAGAAATCTTTGTAAGTATTCGTGTCCTGTTTTATCCATGGCTATTAAAAAAAAGATGTTCTCTCCCTCTCACCCACTTTCTCCTCTTTGCAACCCACCCGCCCCCGCACGTCCTACGCCCATTTCTCTTGATATCTAATTATCCCACATGGCTTATGTGTAGTTACTCATGCTCTATCTGTGCACACTGACTGGGTTTGTGTCTCAGTAGTTAAACTCCCCGTCCTCCCCCTCCTCCCCGCTGCTCATTCTCCAGGTTGTAGGTGGGATGCTCTGAGCAGCAGGGCTGAGTTTGTGTTTGCGCCGGGCTAGGATACTGATTCAGCATGAAGCGCTTCCTGCAACTACCTGGCGTTGCTTCGCTTCGAGAAAAGACAGTAAAACAAATAGGATTTCCGAAGTGAATCGTTCAAGTGCTCTTGCTTTTTTTTTTGTTTGTTTGTTTTGAAAAGGGATTTAAATCGCTTTCTTACTGCAGTCTCCAGAGATCAAAGGAGGGAGAGCGTTGCAAACACTCTTCTGGCGTCTGCAAACAGGTGTTCACATCCTCAGGTTTGGCACAGAGCATCATTCACGACATTCTGCCTGCCTGATCACCATGTGCGCGGCCGCGTAGTTGAGGGATGATGCAAAACCGCTGACAGAAACTGGGTTGTACTCATTGCATACAAAGAAAAATGATACCGGTGGAGGAAGACGCACCGTGCTTTGGTGAAAGAATATCGGGTGGAATTTGCATTTTCTATTTTTCATTAAATCCCCCGCTTTTCAACGGACAATTTCTGAATAACGACATAAATTAAGTTAAAAGGGTCCTGTTGGACACTATCTAAGCTTTCTGACATCACCACGTTACTGGGACGACTCCATTCCACTGTTTGGTGCACTTTTCAGTTCTTTTTACTTAACGCATCTTAGTCGCCTCAGATTGTACCTGGACGTGTCACTTCACAGTTTCCAGGATTCGAAGGCTGATTACATTCACGTTTTTAGGGAAGTTTTTTCCAGAGCGCTGCCAAACTGGCTATGGCGGCTGCTATTGCCAGCTCCCTCATAAGGCAAAAGAGGCAGGCGAGGGAGCGGGAGAAGTCTAATGCCTGCCGCTGCGTTAGCAGTCCTAATAAAACCAAAGGCAGCTGTGAAAAACCCAGTCGACTGAACGTTTTCTCACGGGTCAAACTCTTTGGTTCCAAGAAGAGGCGAAGGAGACGACCAGGTCAGTTGTGCAGTTTCATCAGGCTACCATCAACTTCATCACTAACTTCATTTCCTCCCCCCTCAACACTGAGCTTTGTCATAGTTGTTGACAGGATGAGGGGACACCTTTTAGTTTACCCACATAGAATTTGCTCCAGATTACAGCTTCTAAACTGAAGCTGAATCTTTCCCTGATTACTTATGCAGTCTTGGACTAAATGTACAAACATAATCACATTAATCACTGAAGATTTTATTGAACTTTGTTAAAATGTTTTAAAATTTCTGTTTGAACATTGAACCGTTGTGGGTGTATCCCTCCCTTGCCTGATCCTGCTGAATTTGAATAAACTAGTATGTAGAATGGATAACATTTGAACATTTTATATTACAGTTTCATAATCTACATCAAATGCAACAGAGACCTTTTGGCATACACATTTAAATGAGCAGACTTTTATTTAGAATTGGAAGCAGACCTCATAGTTTGCTCCAAAATGGTTTTCCCTCTTTTTTTTGCCAAGTTCTTGAAAATTCTGACATTCATCCAGCTAAAAAGACAAAATTAAATTAAATTAAAAAAAGAAAAATAGCATCAAATTTAGAAGAATTATTGGTATAAAGTTTGACGCCTACACTTAATATTGTATATACTGTATCCACAGATGTTAGAGCACAGGTCTGGAGTGGTTTCCCATACCATTGCAATGACACACAAGTGTGTCTGTAGCTTCAAGTTTCCTTTGTGGAAAAGTGGTCATGGCTGTATATCTGATCACATCCTACTCAGAGACAAAGCTCACACGTTTTAGTGTGACTATCTTGATTTTTTTTGGGCGTAACAGCTTCATTAGTCAGTTTTCTCATCAGAACACTCTATCCATCCATCCATTTTCTGTACCGCTTAATCCATGCAGGGTCGCGGGGGGGCTGGAGCCTATCCCAGCAATTATCAGGCGAGAGGCAGGGTACACCCCTGGACATGTCGCCAGTCCATCACAGGGCCCAGAACTATCTAATACCATCAATTTCATTCATTTTAAAGTTATTTTACAACTCACCATGTAATGCAAAAGAAGCTTTGAGTGTATGTTTACATAACCATATAATTATCCTGCAGGTTTGCAACCTGCTTACTTCCAGTTTCTATTTCTATCTTATGGAGGAAACAGGAGTGTGATCTCATCAGACTGTAACATTTGACATCTCAAACAAATGCATTCTGTGTATGCTGTTAAGTTTATTTTCATGCAATGATGTGTGTCCATGATAATTTACTCATGTTTCTGTAATCATACAGATAAGGGTGCAGCTATACTTGCCTTCACATTGTTGTTGTTGTTTGTTTGTTTTTAGGTTGCTGTTGTTTGTTTGTTTTGTCTTTGTTTTTTTTAATGAAATGTTAAATTTTTTACAACAAATACATTAAATAATCCTTGTTAACCAGATTAAACAGTATTTTTTCTGCATCAAGAATAACTCTAGTACAGTTAGCAGTGGCTTTATTGAAAGGTAATTTAGATGAAAGAGTAGATGAAAGGTGTGGTTAACCACAGTAGAGAACGCTCCACTAGCAACAGTAAATGGAAGAAACTTAGAACTTATTGGGAATTGCGCTGATGTAAAACTGACAACATGACTTGCACTTCAAAGAAAATGAACTTGTGAGTATTTTTCCAGAGGACTTGGGTGGTAGCCAACAAATTCTGAGTAGGAAATTATAATTACAATACCACTGGGTGACATAATCTTAAATAGGACCATCCAGATTACATCATAATAATACTCCACGTTCGGTTTAAATGTGAATGGATTGAGGTGACTTTTTTTCATTGCATATAGAATTTAAGAGAAATTGCAACTTTTCAATTCAAGACTGATAAAGCTATACTTTTAGATTGTACAAAGTTTACTTTTTGGTTAACCTGCCACCCTAAGTTTCACTGAGAAATAATCAAACAGAAATGGTAAATATGCTAAATGAGTTATTGAGATAAGTTACATCTTTAAAAAGAAAAGTTGTATCTTTGACTGGATTTCTGGTCTGTTTATGTTTTGGATGTTTTTAATAAGTCATATAAAAAATATACGTACATATAATCCATGAGAGATTGCGTTATAAATCAGAGGAATAGCTACACAGAATGAACACCTGCTCTTTGACAATCCCCAGGTGCAGCACAGATGTGACACCTCTAAGGACCATCTCAAACTGATGTGAAAGTGCACAATTTCCTGGTTTACTTTGCCTCCGTCCACTTTCTTCTTTGCATCTTTTTACCACATCCTTGTATTTAGTTTACATATTTTACTTAAGCTGGTTTAAGTATTTTTTTAGCTGATGCACAGTACCAGTCAAATGTTTGGACACACTTTCCCATTTGATTTAATGAGAAAGTGTGCCTGAGCATTTGAATGGTACTGTATCTTTTTGTTTCTTTGTTTGATTACAAGTCAATGTACTATTTAAATGTCAAAGTCATGTAGATTTGTTTTGCACTATATATTTAAAAAGTTCTTGTGCAGTGTTTTTTGGTTAAAGTCTTGCCTTCAAACTTCTACCTTTAGTGCATTCCTATGCTATTTTGTTAATAAAACATTTTTCAATTTACATCTATTGGATGATTCCTATGTTGTAAAACAGCTTGTAGAGTTGAAGGGAAAAAAGTGGGAAAGAAATTCCTTTAGCCAACTAACATCACTGTCTCATCATGCCAGTGCCTGAGTTATTTATTTTATTTTGATACTCTGCTCATGTCCATCTGTTGTTGTATTTATCTGAAATTCAAACCACAGGGGCTACTGTTTTATTCACCTCTGTTCCAATGTGGAAAAATCCAGACATCGTTAACCAGTGCTCATTGGCTACATAAAAAAATATCAGGCACATCATTTAACACAGCTATGGCAAAGATTTTGGATTTTAAAAAGTAACTGATCTCTTTATTACAGTCTGCTGTCATTATTGCTCATCTCTAAGCATCTTTGATTAATTTCACTTTGATTATAGCATTTATTTTTGTTGCTTCAGCTATCTATACATTTATGGCAAGCAGTAAAATCAAAGTTTTGAAATGTCCCATTAGAGAGCTTAAAATGACATCACCTTGCTGCTTGTTTCATTCTCATGTTTTCTGTCTGTTTTCCCTCTTCGTCCCTAGAGCCCCAGCTGAAGGGGATTGTAACGAAGCTGTACAGTCGTCAAGGCTTCCACCTGCAGCTGCAGGCAGATGGAACCATTGATGGAACAAAGGAGGAGGACAGTGGTTACAGTAAGTTTTCCGACACTTATGTCCACCATTTTCTTCATTTTTAATCTTAGATGTGCTTCCATGGCATGATATTAGCAAAAAAGAAGTTTCACCTAGCCATTCTCAATTCTTTTTAGCATAGACAGGCCTACATCTAAACCATCGGACATTTTATCAACTTTGTTTTCTTTGTTTGAAAAAAAATTTTCATATTGAAGTTAACCAAGTCTGTCTATGGAAGTGTAATTGAAAAGCTGTTAAATTTCATCCAATTAAATTCATACCTTACCAGTATGAAAACAGATCACAAATGGCTTATTTTTCCTTCTTCTCGCTGCCTCTGTGGTAAGAGGCATCTTTGTCTTCTATGCATCCCAATCATAGCCATAACACCCACCAGCTCTTTGTTTTCCAATGTATTAGAGAGGAGATCAGTGGAACAGCAACAGCACAGCCATTTGTCTGGTAACAATGCAGCAGAAAGGGATCACATCATAATCAGGCAGGGCAAAAAACAAAAAAAACCATTATATGTTTGAGCAGCATAGCAGTGATCAGGAGATCAAGTGTAATTTACTTTTTTCCAAAATAGTTTTGATGAAAAAATATATCTGCATGGAACATTAAACAGATTTGTAAGTAATCCCAATGTGCATGTCTAAACACATCTGGAACCTCCAAATTAGTACCTTTGTATTAATTTAGTCCCATGGTGGGGATGTGTCTAAGGTATAAACAGCAGCTCTGTGCAAGTGAGATTTTTTCTAAGCAGAGCAACACCTTGTAATTGTGTGTCAACTTGCATCTCAGATAAAATTAGACTTTTAACACACTGAGCAGCATGAAAAAGTAAAAATAAATATAATAATGTGATATCTTAAAATCTTTCACATGAAGTCATAACTAAATACTTCACACATTGACGACCCTAACCTATGTGCATGGACTTGCTTCTTTTTGTTTGTTAGTTAGTTTTTTGCAGTTGCATAACAACTGGCCTGCACTTGCACCAAAATGGTTTATGAAGAGAAAATTAAAGAGTGCTGCTGAACAGGAAGAGGAGTAAGAGTGAAGCTCTTTGCACTGCTCCAAAAATAGCGTTGTTAGGCGCTGGGTGCGCTTGTCTCCATGGTGACAGAGAGTGCAGTCCTCTTGGAGCTTGTGGTGTCTTATGATAGTGTTAGAGAGGACCCCCTCAAATG
>JAOXYM010000007.1:17572795-17585532 GCA_028567055.1 Leptatherina wallacei | reverse complement strand
CGTGACTTAGAACATTGTAAGAGACTATTCCAAGGACTTATAAAAGTGATTTTTGCATAATATGTCTCCTTTAAGACTGGGTTAGAAATTCAACCATTTTGAGCTAGCAATGTGTTTCTTTAAATTAAACCACACAGTGTTTCTCCAGTTTCATGAGTATATGCATAACACCTGCACATAATTTGCAAACTCAGTTCACTGCATTTCATGAGAAGCCCAACTTGTTCTAAGAATTCAGGCATCTAAAAAAAACTGCATTTGCTAGGTGAAGGTGATATACTTAATTTGCTAGCTGTTAATGGATAGTAAGATAGCACTATGTCGAGGGTGGGGTGGGGGTGGTAGTTAACTAAATAAGTGCCAAGGAACTTAATCTAAACCACACTGCCTTCGAGGATTCTTAGTCCCTGGAGAAAGTCCCTGCAGTGGAAGCACAGATTTATATGACAGAAGAACGCAAAGCATTCCCTTTCTATCACAGCTGTTCTAGAAATATTTCATCTAATCAGGCCAGTCACCATGCAATGCACCTGTCAAAAAGCACTGACAAATAAACTCAGGGGATTTTCAATCTCTTCAGATGCTCTTTTGTTACTATGCTATACAGAAACAAGTACAAGAAAAAAACTTTCATGCAGTATTTGAAGAATCTTAGAGATATAAAAACAAGCTGACGGAGATAGAAGGAAAGAAATGAGGGGATGGAGTGCAGACAACCACAGAGCCGGTACTTCATGGACATACCAGTAATTGCCTTTCCACTGAACCAATAATATGCTGGCAGAGCCTCTATGAAGTAAATATATTATGCTTTCCTACGGTAGTTGTTTACATAGAGAGCCCAGAGAGAGGGATGTCTGCAGTATTCAAGCAATAAGGGTAAATGAAATGGCCCATCAAAAAGCCTCTGTAGTGTATTTCACTCAAAGGAGTTTAAGATAGGGATATACTAAGTGGTTGACAAGATTTACAGTAAGGACACACTGAATCATAGCTTAACCAGCCCAGTAATGTGAGAAGTTTGCTTTGTCTTCTCATGTATGTTTAAACCCATAAGTGCTCATGATGTGACAGCAAAACATTCAGATGTTAAAATTCTCTTGTGGACCTTATTAAATGTATTTATCACAATCAAAATGACACTGTTGATTTAATTGGTTTTTAAGAGTATTCCCAATTATAGTCTATAAGCCAGTGAGTGCGGAAGTTCCTTTACTGGTCACAGAAGTCTGCATGTAGACTCTCAGGTAAACACTCATGTGTTATCCTCTTTAAACCTGTGGGTCATTATGAAATACAAATACACTCACACAAGTACAGGCAGACACTAATTAAATAGAGATGTACCTCAGTGACCAGCTGGGCTGCTGCTGGCTTTCTAAGCTTCACAACCTGAATTCAGCTTCCCAGTCACGGACAGGTTTATGTGTGTGTACTTGTTTATGTATAGACCTGTGCAATTGATGGCTGTCTGTGTGAATGTATGCACAGCAGCATAAAACTCAGAGCAAATGCTGCATTTGGTGATAATTGATACAATGTAATAATAATACCTGAAGGATTATTAAATTAGCATAGGTACCACTAGACAAATAGTTGTTATATACAACATTGTGAGGTTCTGTTTTGTCTATTTTTGATTTAGTTCATTTCATGCCTGGGTTTTTAACAGCAACAATTCATAGTTAACCAGGAGGTGTTTGCAGAGCACATTATACCAGCTGCAGGAACTCAGTATTTTTATTTATTCCTTTTTAATTTCTTGGAAAACAAACAAGGTTATTAAAAGAAATTAATGTGAAGACTTTTTTGTTTTGATTCATTCTTTGTTTGTGCTGTTCCGTTTCTTTTCAGCTATGTTTAACCTCATACCAGTGGGACTCCGAGTGGTGGCCATCCAGGGGGTGCAGACCAAACTCTATCTGGCTATGAACAGTGAGGGCTTCCTGTACACATCGGTAAGTGTCTCACTCAATCTAAGGGCTTGATCTACTTAAGGTTTGTGCGTGTTAAAACATGTGCAAACTTGACAGCACACGCAAAAACATGTTGCAGCTGATTTACTAATGGGGCACACCGAGGATTGCGCCTGTTTAACGGGCGAAATAATGCCCGCAATTCATTAAGCACGTTTGCCTTGAATGAATATGCAATGTGGGCGTGTCTGCCAGAACGTGCAAAATACTGGGAGGAGTAGATGCAAATAAATCAGCTTTGCACGCGCAATGTGATTTACCAAACGTGCAGTCGCTGTTTTAGCGTATATATTTACCACTTCTGAAAAGAAGATGCTCACTGGCTGCAGCTTTTGGATGAGAGCGGAAACGGTCCAATTCTGCAGGAGGGGAGTCACGCTTCCCTCTGATTCACAATATTTTCTCATGAACGGTTGAGGCAGCGCATTTAGTTTTCATTCTTTAATTCATTCAACAATCTACACAACAAACACAATCCAACCTGAGTTTATATAAACGAAACAGCAGATTCACAGCGTAGCTCAATGGTTATTTAAATCTGTCATTAATTATGTCTTTCTATTTTCCCTTTTTGCTAGTGTCACATATTTAACTTAGATACACACAGTGCAACCCTCTCCTCCAGGCTGAAGGAGAGATTCACGCTCCAGCGCGCAACTCTACTTCCTGTGTCTGCTTTCTGTGTTGCGCTTTTCCCCTCTCCAAGTCGCTATAGAGATACTTGTGTGGAGAGCCCCACCACCGTCTGTACCCCACCTTTGATCCCTCTCGCCGGGGCATTAATGACCATCGTTACTCCAGATAGAGTGCTGAGCAGCTGCCAAATGTGCGTTGCCATAGCCCGAGTATCCCACCTCACTGCAGTGTCACAGAAGACACACTTCATAATAGTATGACTGACCATCTTTAAGGTTTGCAGACTATTTGATTTGTGCCGGCAGCAACTTCTCATCCATGTCTTCATAAACTAGCGGCTTTTGAGGCTCTGCAGGGATACCTGTAGTATTATTTTCATTTAATATTTATTATATATTTTTTTCATATTCATTTTTGTTTCTTCCCCTAATATCTACATCTTCACCGGGTCAATTTAATTTTGCGCTTTCTTCTCTTCAAACTCGCCGTGGTGCAAACTACGAAACACACAAAACCCTCATTTAAATATGGAGTCTCCAACACGTTTGCACCTGCTGATATTTGCGCAATCAATCTTAGTAAATCACCCACATACTGTGATCCAGCCCCATGCGCAAAATTCTAGGTTGCATGGGCAAATTACTGCACGCAAATTGGGATCTTAGTAGATTAGGCCCTGAGTGTGAGAACTTTTGTGCATTTTGTGTGTAGAAACTTGTCTTCTCACCTACATCTGATTTACATGACATGAATGGGAGAAAAAGACCTTCAGCTGAGGAGTATTTATTTATTTATTTATTCATTTATGTATTTATTTTATTTGTGGAAATGAGTAACTCACTCTCTGGTTTACTCAGACACAACAACATTCTAAGCCTGATGAAAGAACAACATCATTTTCTGATAAATTCATGTGTCAATAAGAAGTTTGAAGATTGTTTAAACCAGCTAAGCTGTGACATCTCCAACAGTGGCAGCTGGCTCTTCATCTTTGATTAAATGTGCAAAGTTATGAATAATTCAGTTGCCGGCCGAGTAGTGTCTCTGTTCCTCTTTTTCCCAAATGCCACCACCACATTACGTGGCAGGCATCACTAAGAAGACTGACAGGTCGGTTGGTGTTTACCCAGAGGGTGTGCAAGCAGACGCACATTCGCTGCTGACAGACAGTCTTTATAGTCAAATTACTAAAGATTGTTCTGTATGGTAAAGGTCTCCTGACTGAGCAACTAGCACAGACACAACAAACAAAATCAAATTTTCTTGTGACTTTTTGGTGTGTGGCTACTGCTGAAAAGTTATTAATTATGCACTTAGCAGTAATGTGATAAAGAAAGAAGAGGAATTGCACATCTTCTACCTTCCTTTGTTGTGGTCTAATTTTCTCATACACACAAACACTCATGCCACATTAATCAGCAGGTGTATATGGAGACAGAGGAGTTGCTTTTATTGTTGGGAGTTAGAATGAAAAAGCTATGAAAGATAAGATAAGATAAGATAAGATAAGATAAGATAAGATAAGATAAGATAAGAAGGGCTGCAGAGAGCATGTTGGCCTCTGGTTGCCTGACAAAACAAAATCTCGACAAGTTTCTTTTTCATCACTATTTAAATTAGATCCTACTTTCATAAAATGCTATTAGATCATTCCATCAGTGTGTCATATGTCAGTGCTACAGGTGGACGTTACAAGGTGGTGATTGTTAGTCCTTCCCATCAGCACCATTCCACTATACCAAACTAGTGACAGGCTGAACTGAAAACCACCCTCCTTGACAAGAATTACTGGTTTGTAAGAACTTTATTATATTGGATAAAGTGCTTGAAACTTTTAATTTTAATTACACTGCTTTGTAATAATTCACTGTCTGATTTTTTTAGATGAGGAAACTGAGAGCTTCATACAGCAATGATATTTTCACATCAACAACCAGGAGTATAGAATAGTATAGAACTTATTGTATTACAGACCAACTCAGGTTTTTGGTAGTTTGAGTTTTAAAGAGCCCTCAGTGTTTGATCAATGTTATCTCTGCTGTGTGTTTGTAAGTTCAAGTTGAGCAGTTGGCATTTTTTTGTTTGTTTTTTTTGAGCAGTGAAGACGTATTTTGTTAACTCAAGTTATTTTGATGTTGATATTTTTGTCCATCAATTTGATGGTCTGCCTTCCTCAAATCCTTTAATATAGTTAATATTTTCAATAAAGAAGTCATTGAAGATGAGGCGATTTGGGAGATAGTCACACCGGATCAATGGGTTACACAGGGCGCCACGTATATTTAAAGAGTGTTACTGTTTTACAATAACCGTTACTTAAAAAGTGAAACTTTGTTGTGTTTATCTTTCTTTTGTCACCATTCTGTGGAGCGCTCTCATAAACCATAATTTTTCATACCATGAAAATATAAAACTCTACAAAACAAACTGAATTCAGTGTAAAGATGACAACATAACTGTTGCATTATGCAAATATCCTATCGGCTGTCGACAGTATAATTACATTTTAATGAGCGCTAGCAAATGTTTGACAACATATCCATCCCCAGCTGAGCATGCCCGAGGGGAATGTAAAGCAATAATTGAAATAAAACATACTCCTTCAATCCTTTCCCAGACAGTTCACAGCTCCCAGCGACTGATTAAATGATAGGCCTACATTTTAAATGTTTGTCAGCTTATGAAGCAAGTTGTGGGATAAATTGATAAAGATACATCTTTCTGGCAGGAGTTGTGCAAGCAGAGAGAGGCAGCAGTGAAAGTTGGTTCTACTTCTGAATTGGATTTACTGCCATTTGTTTAGTAATGAGTATACCATGCAGCATGACCTTATGTATCAAGGTGATCACATGAAAAATGATAAAAACTTATATTGGTCCATGGAAAAATATGTTGCAGTTCTATGGTAAAGGCTAGAAAATTGTCTGGTACCTACATTTTGCTGCCACGATTTTCTACCGCGATGCAGCTTCCATGACATTACCTCATGTTTAAAGTTCATAACATCCTGACATCAACAGCTGCTACTCTTAACTAGGACAATGAATGCCTCACTTAGGAGGCAGGTTGAGGTAGTGGATGGCATTAAGCCCTCAACCTTTAACTGAGAGATTGCTGATTCAATTCCTGTCCTTCACAAACTATTCTTCAATTTGCTTGACTTTCTTTTTCAACCAGTGTTTACATTTCCGCTTTTCCTTCCACATGTTAATGTTTAAGGTGAGGAGTTAGCCCAGCATCGTTACAGATACAATTAAATACATGGTTAGGATTAGACAAAGATACACAGTCACAGCCAAGTCATATTCTCACTGGTTCCAGTTTCTGTTACATAATGTGGGGCCAACTGACACCAAGAAAAAAAACAAAAAAAACAAAAGCATTATCTCACAGTTTTGAAGCCTGGATTGTGAAAATACTGCATGTAGTGCGGACAAACATTTATATTTTATAATAACTGGTGAGACTGGTCTCTAGATGTTAGTAATATTCTTCACAAGGCTCAGTTCCTTCCTGGTATACTCTACAAAAACACTTGTTTCCAAGTAACATCCTGCTCGGTGATACATGATAATGAAGGCTGGCACTGCTAGATTTCTAACGTACCTTTTTATACAGCTGTTGATGGCATTACACGTAAATGTTTGCTAAGGTTCTCATTCAGCCAGGTCATGGTGTCCAATGTAAGTTGAGTCAAGTCAACTGCACTGGGTTCAGGTGGTTGATGACATTTCATTAAGTGAGACAAAGATCTAAATTCTGTACTAGAGCATGTTTTGGGACACTGCAAAATTGAATGTAAATAATGAATGAAGCAAAATTAGCCTACATTACAATATAGGCTTTGTTTACAGTAAAGCTGGCAGCCTTGGAAAATACTGTATCATCTTGGATGGCGTGGAGGTGGAGGGGAGAGTCCTGCAATGGGTTGGGTATTGCAATAATGCTGTTTTGCAGGTAAAAATTACGTTGATTAAATTTCACTAGTATGGGCAGATATTTATTTAGTGCAGGCGGATCGCGGGTAAAAATATTATTTTTATTTAGGCCTATTTATTTTGTCCTTCCTCATTTTTGTGGACATCAGTGTTTTACTAATCAGGCGCCGGGGTCATCTTTACTGTGAAGCCCTGCAGAACATGTTGGTCTCCCCTCCATGCTGCCACACAGTGCACAGCTGATACAAGTGAAATTTTTCCGCTGCAGGTTTTGTGGTCCATGAGCAGAGAACAGCTGGAACCAGGGATGGTAAAAGACTTTTTATTTATGCACAGCAATGTCCGAATCAAATAAAGCCCCCAAATGGCAAAATAAGGAACCATAGACAGGTAGCAGTGGTTCAGAAGCAAGTTTAAAAGAATGTTCTGCAAAAAAAAAAACTGTTGTAGTTTCCTTTTTTTTTCTTTGCAAATGAAAACGGAGACAAAACAAAATGATATAAAATAATATAATAAAAAAAATAATGCAATGAAGGGGGATGGGGTTTTACAATTAGCCTACTAAAGCCCTGATTTATGAAAGGTTTGCGTGTACTAAAACAAGTGCTAACTTGATTGCACACGCAAAAATTGGCCACAGTTGATTTATTAAGAGGGCGCAATGAGCATTGCGCCTGTTATACTGACAAAATAGTACAAGCAATCCATTTTGCGTGTCTGCCGCTGATGAACGTGCCAGAACATGCAAAATGTTGGGAGGAGACTATGCAAAAAAGTCAGCTTTGCACACGTAATCTGATTTATGAAACGTGTAACTTGTTTGCGCCTATAAATAGCACGTCTGAAAAGCAGGTATCAACTGGCACAACAGTACGTACAATGGCTGCAGTAATAATTACAAGGAGGAGGCATAGACACCACGAAAGGCGACAGAGAGAACGCATCTTTTCTGTTCGTATTAATATATTTGGAATGCCAGAGGAGAGGATTGTTGAGACCTATCGCTTATCCAGCATTGCAATATTAGAATTGCTGGATGAGTTGAGGGCTGATTTAGAATCTGTCACAAGGAGAAGTCTCGCCATCCCTTGTATGACAAAACTCATGGCAGTATATCACTATTTATCATCTGGATCATTGCAACGCACAGTTGCCATTAGTGCTGGTTTGGTTTGGCCTGGTCCTGATGTGAGGAACGGGGTGGCGATGACTGAACCCCGGGAATAAATCTACAAACGGATGTTTGAATGTTAAAAATCACAACTTGAGTTTAAAAGATGTGCCAAAAGGTGACACGCTCATTTTTATTTTGTCAATAAAAGCTTTTGCTGACATAAAACTTGTTTTATTTTGTGCCCATACCTTGCTCTACAACCGGCTCCAGCATGTCATACCCTGATACATCAGTTATCTGCTCCTAGAAAAAATCGAGCTGCACCTGTTCCTCAATATTGGTCAGAGGAATGCCCCCCCCTCAATTCTCATTTAAATACTGCTGTTTGCACCTGTTATCAATTGCATGAGCAATGTTAGTAGATCACCCCACAAATCATGGAAACACAACAGGCGCTAAATAATTGCGGGACAATTTCTTTAGCGGTCGCTGTTTGGAATCTACGTAAATCAGGGCTTTAATGCGCTAACAAGCGGGACGAGGTCGTATGTTTTCAGGTCAGGTTTGGTCCAGAAGATAAACGCGGGTACCAACCGGGATGGGTAATTATCCTAACGGGTTCTGGCGGCGCGGGTTTGTAAAATTGGACCCGTGCAACCCTGGACAACTTCAGGTATCTCTCCTCATTTTTCTGTCACCATTCCAGCGGACCTCCGTTACATTTGATGTCTTTTAAATAAGCCTTTATCTCACTCTTCTCATCTGCCTTTTCCTCCTCCTCTTAATCCCCAGCAGCATTGACATCACAGTGTTATTTGAAGAACAAATAAATACTAGGCCTATGTAAAATAAGATGTCCATCACCCCCCTATTGCCAGAATGGTAATATACAGTAGATGATTTTTGTTTTGTAACCACATTTTGCGCAATTCGACTGCGAGGCTGCTAGTCGAAATCACAGTTCTCCGAATTGAATCAACGAATCATCGACTATTCGGGGTCTCCCCTACACTACATTATAACTTTTTTTTCTTGCATTATTGAAAAAATATTTGAGAGAAAGCTGAGCCCAACTAAACATACTTTTTGCTGCATACCATATATCATCTATGCTGTTTCAAATACCAGCCCTCATGTGGAATAAAGTACATCTTAGAATGCATGCAGTTGGGGGATGGGTTGTAGCTGTAGAGCTTCCTATTTCAGCTAAATTAGAGAGGAAATTAGCTGAATGTGAAGCTGGCTACCCAATAGTGCCTGTCTTGCTGGGATTGCTTCTATGGTAAAGTACTGCCTTTAAGCCACACATTAGACCAACCAATAGCGGGTCAGCACAGGGAGGAGATTCCCTATCAACAGTGGAGAGACAACAGATGACGCATTCTGGGTGGGGAAGGGAGCGCTGCTGCTATGGGCTTTAGATGTCTCCCACTGTTTACATGAATATGTGCATGCAGGCATGTGAGAGTGAAAATAGGAGTAAATGAAGAGGGAAAATCTGTTGTGATACAATAAAAAAAACATGTGCTACGTTTTTGTACATGCATTCCCATATAGACTTAATTCTAAATGTGCATGCATGTTTAGTCTTAATTTAAGGTAATATAAGGCATTTCATTTGATAGCAAGTGGCTCTCAGAGAACAGAGAGTTTTGCCTCATCTGTGCTCCGAGTATATCTGCACTGTATTTGTTTGTATGCAACTTTTCTGTGTATTTAAGAGCAGAAACAAATACCAAGAAGTATGAGAGAAATGAAGGGTGAAAGAAAAAGTGCACGTGTGTGGGTGAGGCAGAATTCACCAGTGAAAATATATGCATCTGTTGGCATCTATGTGTGGGAGAGGAAGAACCAATTAATATGTATTTTACTTTACTATTCTCTATTTTCCTTTTTGCTTCTTTCAAAAGTAGTGGAGGATCAGAACTACACAAGTGTTTCCTACTCTATGCAAGGAAAAAAGTGTTGTCAGTATAAAATGAAAATGATTCGCAAACACACATAATAAACACATATAATTACCAGTTAGGAAAATATGTATATATATTCCAACTTTTTGATACTTTTTCAGATCTATGAGTTTGTTTTTGGATCCCAAACTAAGTGATGTGCAAATATCTCATGAGGTGCCTTTGAAGTGGTGTTATTAATTTCCTGGTGGGTCATATTTGAATTAGTGTGAGTCACTGAGGCTCCAGTTGAGTCTCGTCTAGACTGCTATGTGTTAGTGTGTTTGTGTGAAAAATTGAGCATTCACTGCTCTTGGGTAGAGATCTTTATCAGGCTGGCTTTGAGGTTTACAGGCTTTTGTACCAAAATAAAAAAAATTATAAAATAAAATAAGATAAATTCTCTTGCAGTTGAATCCTTATGCACTCCATGAAAGATTTCCTGCATTACATGTTAAATTCATCACATTCATGTTTATTTAATGAGCCATGGATATATGTTAAGTGCCAGCTTAATGTATGAAATGAAAAGAAAAGTAATTTGGATTATTTAAAGTAGAGGACAAAATAATTAATCTTGATCAAGAAGAAGAAAATGTGACTGCTCAGTGAATATAACATTAGATTTATTTAATCACATCATTCTATACAGAATTCATGTGTGAAAAAGTACAATAATAGCATGTTATTCCTGTGTGTTGGTGAGATCAAATGACAGAAAAAGCATCAGTGGAAGTCACTGATCATCACTGAAGTGGCAAGCTTGAACATATATCGTGTATCTATACACAAACATATATGTGTTTGTGCTTTAGTCCACACCTTAGAGATATGTACTGTAGTTGGCTCACGCCCATGCCTTTTCAGCTATTTAGCCATCACAATGCCACTGGTAAATAGGCTCTGCTGCAAGGTTTCACTCCACTGGGCTGTGTCATTAACTGCTCTGTTTTATGTGTGCATTTGTGTGTGAGTGTATGTCCTTTTGAGTTGAATGTGTACCTTGTGTGGGTGTGTCTGTTTGTGTTTGGTATTTGCAAGGGTCTTTTCCACTAGATTAAAAGTCTCTATGTGTTCCCAAACAAATGAACACCATGAGTGTACTCCATATTTAGCTAAAGAAAAACAGCTTTTTGATCCACCTCAACATTGGATTTAACACGAGTGGTCCTCACTGCTCAGTCATAGCATTAGTTTTCATGAGTCTCACAAGCATTGATGTAGCTGCAGAGAAACTTAGGCGATGCTCAGCATTGATTTTATTGCCATAATTGGTGTCATTTTAGTTTTGATATAACAGTTGAATATGCATAATGCTATGTGGAGCATTTGACTTGTTTCTTAGAAATCTGGTCAGTATCTTTACAGAAAAAAATCAAATGCATTATCTAAGTATATTTCCCTCTGCTGACAGGATTGGAGAAAACAATGCCAGGGTGTAGTTACTTCTCTGAAACAGACAAAATGTTGTTATATAGTGGATCATAATTGATAGTGTTTTCTTGACATACCTGCCTTGCTACTGGAATATTAATTTTACAGTAAATTTAGATTCCATAAGACATCCCTTTTATAGCTAATAATGTTTTTAAAATTTTTTTTTTAAACTTTCTTGCTTTCCCGGCCATTTGTTGCCCTCGTGCTTAATATTTTGAGACATGTAGAAAGAATCACATTTGACCATTTTGTGCATAAAATTGTCAAATTTTTCACATTAGATGTTTGTTATGTTATCTTATGTTGTGAATAAAATATTGGCTCATGTGATTTGAAGGTCTTTTAATTTACATTTTGTTCTAATTAAAAAAAATGGCCTAAAATTTCTGCAATTCGGGTTCTATACGAAACAAATATACTGGCATATATATTGTTGATATACTGGCACCACAAACGTTAAAAGGGTGCCTTACAAATACCAGTAAACCTTATGATTCAGTATGTAATTGATAATTGACAGGAGGTGGAAATACAAAGATACTAGAAAGGTGAACCCTCTGGAATCTTCTGTATTTCTGCACAAATATGAACTAATAAATCCTTTACTGTAAAAAGAAAATAAAGCTGAGTAATTCAAAGAAGAAATTGAACAAAGTTAGAGTATACAGGCCTACTCATGTCTTTTAGCTGAAACAACTCATGTTGTAAAGTTGTGTTCTCAAGTTGCCTCAAATTTATTGCATGAATAAGTGTGAATAGTAGTCTTAAGTTTGTCCAACTTAATATTTTGATTTCCACTTTAAAAGTAGGTTGACACTACATATTTTTTGTTTTCTGCTGAGCTTATCAAATGCTTTGCGGCTGGTTTCCTTACTTTTTTAAGGTCAGTCAACTACTCATTCTTTAGTTGGGAAGTCTTCCATCCATCCATTTTCTATATTCATTTATGACAAAGCAGGGTCAACTTTTTTAACTTTTTTCTTTTAGTGTTTGATCTTTATTATGCATTGGTTTACAAAAAGTGAGCTGAACTCATAAAAAATAGATTAAAGGTTGAGCTAGAGTCAGGTGCTCTGGATGCAATGACCATCAGATGTCTTTTTTTGTTCAAAGAATATGGATCTATCAAAGTGTGATCTTTACAATACATTAGTATATCATGACACAAAGAAAGATTATTTCTGAAGATCTCAAAAGAAGAAGTTGTTGATGCTCATTAGGCTGGAAAATTTTACTTAACCATCTTGATTAAATCTTGATTCTGGAGTCAGGCAAATAGTTACTGAAGGAGATCATTGTTATCCTCAAAAGTTGTGAGCTTACAATGTAGGATTAGAATGTGACTTTTAGGGCTGGATGATAGTTCGCAACTTGCCAGGAGTTTTTCTCTGCAGAGTTTGCATGTTCTGTCCATGCATGTGAGTTCCATGTTCTGTGGAACATCCCGAAGATGATACAAACTTTAAAGCACCACTGTCAAAGCTACTGACCACACATTTGGTTAAAAACTGAAGTACTTAACCAGCAGTAATCCCAGCAAAATTGTATTTTAATTACAAAAAACAGAAAAGAAAAAAAGAAAAGCCTTCACTTCCATCATACAGTTCCTTTTCATTCATTCATTCATTCATTCATTCATTCATTCATTCATTCATTCATTCATTCATTCATTCATTCATTTTCTGTA
>JAOXYM010000007.1:17550447-17563374 GCA_028567055.1 Leptatherina wallacei | reverse complement strand
ATAGAATAGAATAGAATAGAATAGAATAGAATAGAATAGAATAGAATAGAATAGAATAGAATAGAATAGAATAGGGATACATCAGTTTTGAATGTCTGGACAAATACCTGTACAGATGTCAAAAATAAAAATATGGCCATTACCAGCTCTTTTTATAATTTCTTCTCCCTTTAATCAGATAAAAACAATGCATTGTTTAAAACAAATGTACATTGACCCACAAACTCAAAAATACAGTTTTCCAACAAATTCTAAAAAATTTGACTTTGCTTCGCTTTGTCTCAATGCATCATGTCATTGATGCTTGACTTTACATTCTTTATTGATTTGGCCACAAACACTTTGAAGACTGATGGAAGGGATAATAAGATGTGTTAACTCTCATGCAAAACTACAAATTCATGAACCATTAACCCCCCCGCGAAATTTTTTGACAGTTCCTTCCCTTTTCTTACTCCTATTTTTTCATTTATTTTCAAATAAAAATAGAGGTACAAAATTATTATTAAAGTATAAAAAAATTCTCCTGCACACATTTGTATGAAGAGTTTCATGAAATTGTCCAGTATTAAATGTGCTAGGAGAATGTAGCAATTTGGAATAGACTTTTTTAATTTCTCCTATTTGTCAAAGAAAAGTTCCTTCTTCTTCCCAGCCAGCATCTTATTAGCCCTTTATTTTCCCTCAGACATAATGTTTCACTACTATTTAGCCAACCACAGTGGTTCTTAAACCCACTTAAGAATAATAGTGAGAGAATGATTTATTTGCTCTATGCTTAGGGAGATATATTGGTGAGAGAAGTGGTGAGTAGCAGGAACAGATAAAAGTTCACTTCTCTACAAGATATCAAAAACTATTGTCTTTTACTTTATTTCTGTTATTTATCTAAAGGCAAAAAATATCATATTTTGAGGTGAAAGAGAAAAAACTAAATGTTATTAAACAATTAGATAAATGAAAAATTTTTATATAAACACCTCAACTTTTGCATAAGTTTGAAATTACCCATCAATTTTCAATATCAATGCATCTTTATATTTTCATATTTAAAAGTAGGGTACTAGATGTTTTCCAGGAGCATTTTTTACTATATTGTTTAAAATTACCTTCACACCCCGATTGCAGCCAATTAATGAAATGCTCTAACATAAAAATAAAAATTTTAGTCACCTGTGGAACAGACAAAACAGAAAAAACACCATCCAATCATTTTAACCGGCCCGTTCTAAAAAATTGTTTGATGATATGTCAATCAAACTCAACGACCATTTGTTCTTTTCCCCTCTGCACGTTCCTGTGCTCTTGAGGCTTAGCTTCCAGGGGAAGTCTCGAGAAATGGGTTTGGACTAGAGACCTGCAAGGGACGGGATTTTCCCCTCCCTGCGCGCTCCCTCCTGCTCCTGCGGGACTCCCTTCATCTGACTGCCCACGGGTCCTGACAGGTCCCGAGTTTTTTTATGCATATTCCAAAGGCGATCTTTTCATTACAATTTATGATGGATTTTTCCAGAGCGCAGAGCACTGAGCGAAGCTTTGACTGACAACCAACACAGGCCACCCTAGGTCATGTAACCTGCGTGACTAGTAACAGCGGGCTACTGTGCACACAGCACAGAGGTTTAAAAAGAAGGCTTTTTGCTAATTACTCAGTTTTCTAGGATTTACAAAGCATTTTGCAATTGCGTTTGTTAATTACTAGATTGTCAGATAATGCTACTGATGTTGTTTTAGATGATGTAAATGAAATCCTACTATAGGTCATGAGCCTACATAGGTTTATAGGCCTATAACGTTAAAAATAAAAATGACAGAACTAACATATTGTTCCAATTATAGCTTAATGTCATGACTAAAAAACAGGTCTGTATTTTGGGCTATACAAACTTCTCAAAACATCAATCAAACAGCATTCATTTGTTCAGACTGCTGTGTAAAAAAAGATCATCATCATCTGTTTCTTTCTGTCTCACGCGCTGTTGTCCGTGAGTCATTTGGACATGTGTGGGAGGTGGGACTCAACATTTTTTGGTCTGACTGCCCGAGGCTGTGTGAAACCCGCAAGATTTGTGGTGGGTCCCTCAGGAATTTCCGCCCATTGCAGGTCTCTAGTTTCGACTTTTGAATTGTGTATTTTCAAATTGTCGATTGTTCGAACTGTTTTTCCAGGATCTCCTACCCTACCTTTAAGATGTACCTAGTGGTTTAGAAAGAACTTAATTAGAATGATCGCAATAGAGAAATACAAGTGAATTTGTGCCAGCACTTTGTAAAGATTCAGAGGCAGCGGTGGAACAGGGCACCAATTAAGAAACTGTCTCTGCCCTGATGATGCCATCTTTTCCAAGTTTCACTCACTACTCTTCTGGTTCCAGTCTGTGAGACACAGCTCTCATTCTCTCATTCTCTCCTTCCCCACATGAAGCGAGTTCAACTCACATCATTCAAAGTCAAACAGGAAAATCCTCTTAAAGCTTTTCCAGAAAGTTGTGATACAAGAGACAAAGCACTGCCTTTATCTGGAGAGCATGCAGTCATTCTCAATCATTGCAACATGAAGAGATTTATGTTGCAAAATGATAACAATTAAACAGTAGATTGTTGTAAGGGATTACTGTGTAATATTAGAAGAGAAATGGTATTTGGTCTCTTTCATGCCATGATAATCACAGCGTAGTTCCAGTAATGAGACGTGTACCAATCACCAGCAGTTTCCAGCCACATCCTGCTAGTGACTGATGTGTGTACAAAAGGGTGGTCTCTGGGTTGCTGCTTTAACAAAAAAATGCTTGGCTAAGTGAAGTATTTGAAGGCCTGGATTTGCTGTTTCAGCCACAGACTCCCTCAGGAATAAACATCAAATAGCATTCTAGGCAGAAGGATGTTGACAACATCCTGAAACCAAAGACTGAACCTCAAATTACTGATGTTTCTTCTGAAACGGTAGCTGCTGAGATGCAGATTGGACCAGTGATGCATACACAGCAGAGCTGAAGCATTAGCAACTCTTGAATTTATAATGGCATGTTCTGATCATGTTTTTGTTTTTTTCTTTTTTACTACAGCATCAAGCTAGTCTACTGTGACCTCCCTTAGTATACCAGCAGTTTGCTTTGTGCTTCACAGTTTCTGGAAAAAAATTGAAAACTTAATCACTTATTTTTTCATGAGAATAATCAGTTAATGTGACAAAATGTTAGATACGTGGCAAAATGAATAAATTATATTCTGAGTTTTCCTCACTCAGTTGACATTGGGAACTAAGAGCTGCAGTTACTGAAGTTATTTTGTGCAAAAGTGAACTCAACCACAACAAAATAGCTTCCATTGGTTATTCTAGATCAGTATACAGAAGGCTGGTTTTGACATTTTTATCAGCTTAATTTCCTCATAATTTATTTTAATGTGCCACAAGGACTTTCAGTTGAACATTCACTTACTCACTCACACTCGGTTCAACAAGATGTCAACTTTGAATAATTAATGTGCATGAGTTCTGAGGTGATGGCAAAAAATAAATTTCATTTAGCTCAAAGTAACTGTAATATAGATGCAAGGGAAAGTAATTCAGTGGAAACTCTTGTAAGCAAAATAAAATAGGATGAATGATGCAAAAGAGCATGCAAAGATAAAACCATAGCTTATTGTTGTTTTTAGATGTGTCCATAGCCAGCCTTCTTCAGCCTATCATGCAATTGCGTGCCAAGTGATTGTAAAAGAATGGGAAAGCAATAAAGTGTGCTATTTTTTCTATAATCTGATACTTAGGGATAGAATTATAAATCCAAAGTGTAAAAATCATGAATACAATCTTTAAAAAGCCAAATAAATAAAAATAAAAATAGATAACTCAAAAAAAATGAGTAAGAGGTGTTTTTGCTTGTTATTTTTTCGTGCCAAGAATTGGTCTAGAACAGGGCTACTCAATCGGTCCCACGAGGGCTGCAGTCCTGCAGGTTTTCACTGTTTATTTGTTCCAACACACCTGACTCAAATTAAGCGGATCCAACACTAAGCGAAGTTCTGCACAATGACTCATTTTTGAGTATCCATTGCCTTTGCCAGGAATATATTGTGAAGGAGAAATTTCCCGAATGGCCTCCCCAGTAGGGAACAAGCAAAAAGCTTGGCTTGATGACGCTTGGTGGAAATTTTTTCTTAATGATAAAGAAACTGGTTACTTCCCCTCCCTGTTGACAATAGTTAAAATCTCATTAAATACCAAAATCGAAGGTACCTTAATTTTCGGTTTGCATCGCTTCATTTACGCTATAGATAACAATGTTGTTTCATGTTTCTATCTTGTGTTTCCACAGTGGCGATGTACAGAGAGCCATCCCTCCATGACCTGACAGAGTTTTCCCGATCTGGCAGTGGCACACCCACCAAGAGTCGGAGTGCCTCAGCTGTTCTCAACGGAGGCAAAACCGTGAGCCAGAATGAGTCGACGTAGCCCAGTAGCCAAACCCAAGCCTGGGCCTGAACAACGAAACCTTACCTCTTGCAGAGCGTGAATCCAAGCAGACTTGTTTCTCCAGTCAGCGGTTCAGAACTAATTACGACATCAATTCACACATAAATGCTCAGACGTCATCATTAAAAACTATTAGGTATCATCACTATCAGCCATCATCAAAATAGCAAATATAGAATGAAACGTAACAGTACATATATCATTTCTTGACTTACAAAAAAAAAAAAAAAAAAATCAATAAATATTTTTGTTTTACCCTTAAGATTTATTTATAACCTTAGTAACTCTCTTTTGGTTATGACCCCATACCAGTTAGCTCATCTTTGTCTAATCTTTTGTTAATTTCATTAACTTTTCTTGGGTCACACAGACACTAAGCACTTGTGCATCTGTTGGACAGACAGGATATTAGATATGCAGGTGTTCATGGCAGCCATTGATGGTGCTGGTCCACATGGCTGCAGTGGTACAGTAAAAGCCCTCTCTGTCTCATCCATGCTTCTGTGAATACAAAGCCTATAAACTCCCTGGTATGGTGCAGCCTTGTGCTACTGACCAGCCAGATGGTAGCTCTCCTGCGTCCTAGTGCACAAGCTCAGAGACTGAGTTCTCTAGCATGGGAAAATGAAGCCTATGTTTAACTGACCTGATATATAAAGGACAGTGTGGCTCTCTTGCATTTTTTCTTTATTTAAGAGATGCCACAGCTGCAACTTGTTTTTTGCTAATTTTCTGAATTAGCTAAGAGCTTTTTGTTTGAAAACTGGTTTGTTTTTGTCCCCTCTTGTTCTCTTGCCCTTTTCATTGTTTAGTTTTTGTTTCTTTTTGTTTTCTTTGTTCATTACCAAGATGGGTTCCAGCAAACCAAAGACAGATTTAAAGAGTGTCCCTTTAAGCTGCTGAAAACCAAGCCAACATAAAGGCAAAGTTGGATTTTCTTTCCTTTTTTCATTGTACATTTTTGATGAAGGGAAGCAACGATTTTGTGTGTGTGGGAGGGGGGAGGGGAGGGGGGGGATAAAAAAGAAGAATGGATAATGAACGTGATTATAGCCACGTTGGTGTTGGCAGCAGGCTTGATGTTGTGATTTTGCTGATATGCTCAATGATGGAGGTATAAAGCAACTATTCAGTGTTCCCATTCCCTTCTGTTATCACTGTGTCACAATGTCTCTAACTCTTGTCCTTGTGATCTGTTTCCTCCCTCTGTGCTTGTGTTATACTTCAATCCCCAAGCCATCCTTTTTTGTCAACTTCTATTGTCTGATAAAGCTCACCATAGGATTATGGTGGAAGCCCCTTCCCAGGATGCTTGTTATGTGTTTGAGTAACTTATTGTGGTGACAATATTTTCTATATTAAGAAACAGAATACTGTGGACTTTTAGGTGGCTTAACATTTTATAGGACACGTCATATTTGTAAAAGTGAAAAAAAAAGACAAAAATATACAAAAATGAACATCTTCCCTTTCTTGCACAGGGCATGTACACAAAAATGTACAAAAATGACCCTTTTTGTGGGCTATGTACTCTTCCCTTCAGCTACATAACTTCTTTCTGGTACATGCTTTGGGAGACTTTATTTTCTTGGTTTCCTCTGGAGGTGGTTTGTATTAAGTGAACCTATCTGTTGCATGGGCGAAAGCAGGGAAATACTGGACTAGAGCTGCATGATGTAGGCTATGTGTATTAACCCATGTTGGATCATGTGTTCCAAACTACCAGGCTAAATCTGATAAAAACAGCATATACTGACAGACACTTCGGCTGTCTGATAACTTCCAGTTGTTTATTATTTGTTGTATACACAAAAATGCACTGAATAAAATGTTTATATTAAGATATACTTTTAAAATGGGTCAGATTTCCTTTTTTGTGTGTTTGCTTGCGTTTATTCCACCGATCACAGCACAAGGCAATGCCAAGTTATTAGTTGGAGTCAATTTTGTCAGTAAAATCTTCAATAATTGTTGTTGTGGAAAAGGGATTAATTGATGTTGCAATGTAGCTTGAAATTTCTGAGAAAGTGAATATGCACTCATTCCACAGACATTTGTCCTATCACCAATATTTCCCATGGAGATAGACATGCCTTTAACTACCTCAGTTACAGCTGCAAGACAGGCCTATACAGTAGAGCTCGCTCTATCAAATAGATCAATATCTTTATAAACGTGACAGAGAACTTGATACATGGAAATTACTCCACTACTGCGGTTTTTCTGAAATGAATGTATGCTGGTTCAACTGAGTTACTGCTGTGATCCCTATTTTCAGCAACATAGACAGGTTTCATTGCAATTGAAGCATATCACCAAAAATTATTGGTTTGGAATCTAAAAAGTTCAATCCCACCTGGAACTAAGTGAGAGTTTTCCATAATGTCAACCTGAATGAATTTAAAAGAAGATAGCCAGAGGGCCGAAGATGTAAAACCATTAGATTAGATTAGATAGAAAGATACTTTTTTATTGATCCCCTAAGGGAAATTGATGAATATGTTAATTGATAATATGAAAATAGATTCCCATTCAAAATACAGAAAAATTTTTCCTACAAGTTATAATGGTCTTGTTATATTTATACTCCGTCTGTTATTTTTTTAACCCCCTAATGATCCATCACTGATTACAATTGTTCCACTCAAGAGTTAGAGAAGAAAAATATTTTATTTGTGACAAGGTTTTAAAAATCTTAAAGGAAACTATTAAGAACCAAATAAAGCTTTCAATTTCTCTTATTTATCTTCAAAAGCTAAATTAGTGTAGTTTTAGTAAAGTGTCTGATCTTTTCTTTCCAGAGTTAAAATCCTGTTGAAGCCAATATCACACACCAAAATAAAACCATTACAACTACTGATTGTACAAGATAATGTCAACATAAATCAGTAACTGACAACAAAGAACTATAATCATTTTTGATAGATGACATTAGAACTTTCCTTTGCTACAAGATGTGCATATGCAGAGAATGAAAAACAAGCTGGCAATTACACCAATGCCGAATCAGAAGTTGGTACGATCAACAGTGAGGGGTTAATCTGAGAGATGGCATGTCACTGTAAACTTACAAACTTTGATAATAAGGCCTATCTTCATCCTTTTGAGGCAACACTCATAAGACTTGTGAAATCATATCTATGAAAGAATCCTTCATGCCAGATCGCAGCTGTGTTTAAAACAAGTCCACAGAGGTGCAGACCTATCAGTGTACTGCACAAGTGGCTTTCAGGTGTGACAACCATCAACAATCGCAGCTTATAAAGTGGGTAGCATAAATGTTTCTGAAGCACCACTTACTGTATATCAAAGGTTGAGAGAATCTTTTTTTTTTAAATAATGATAGGTTTTTTCAGAGGTAAAGATGTTTTCCCGCTTCTCTGTAGGTTTGGCAAAAGTTTGAATTATGTAAAGACTCCACTTTGTTTTTCTGATTAGTTGAAAATCTGTTCTGATAGATGGTGATAGATAACTCACCTGTCAAATTGTTCTTTCAAAAGTGCCAACCATAACTTTAAAGATCTTTAGAGACAACTTCCCAAATTGCTGTAACATATGGGAGTCTACTAGAAATTTATTTTTCTACAGTGAGATTATTCAATCTGTTAACATTTTCCTTGTGGGTTTATAGTCTCAGTCACAAGCTTTAAGTGTCCTTTAATAAATTATGATGTCATTTTGTAAATGTTAAAGTCTAATTTAGAGTAAAACAGATGATAAAGTAACCTTGCTATTGACAAATTGCTACCATATACGTGTGAAAAGAATCCTTGGGTTCTCAACCAGATCCAAACCATATCTCACATCCCGTTTCAAAAATCCAAATTGGACAATTGACTGGGAAACATGAGGCTATTGGTTTTCTTTTGACTCCCCTTTTTAAAAAAAATCAGCAATTACATACATACGATTGTTTTATTTGGCTTTGTTTTGTTTTTGCTAGCTTTGTAAATAATACTTAGAGACTGTAGTTAAATATTAAGCATCACTCCACTTTTTAAGAATTGCATGTTTTAATCAGTGCTGTACTTGATTTGCAAGAAATGTTTCCCTTTTCCCACTCAGACCACAAAAGAGAGTCTTTTGCTGGATTTTACAGACTTTCATCCTACTGTTACAGTAGGCACCAGTCTGGTCCTCTCAGACTACTTCATTACACCCATCGTCTGCAGAGACAGGTGGACTAATAGGCCCCTGTAATATAGGCCCTATTATGAGTTACTTCATCGCTCATGTAGTTTGACATACCACTACTCCCTTCATTTCCTTTTGCACATCTCTAGACTCCATTCATTAGCATGAGACAGTCCAATTCATTAGTGGAGGCTGCCAGCCTTGTTCGGAGATGGTGATGTGAGGAGGACAAACCACTTTTCCTCTGTGGTATCTTTTTCTCTCTTTCCTTCTTTCTCTAATCAGTCAGTTATTCTGCCCTTCACTTGGCCACACTAATGAGACTTCATGGCGCCCCTCAAAAAAGAGCAAGTGCAAACCATTACCACGTCTAATGCACACACACATAGGCCAAGTAGGTACTCCAGGATTTGAGATTTTGAGTGAGATCAGACTGAAATATTCTTTCACGTGTCAGACGGAGCTGACGGAGCTGTGATAAATGTGAGCACTGTGTACCTGTGAATGCAATAACTCATTACCCTTTATCACTGCCAGCACAGGCTGTGCGCCTTTTTCTCTCTCACACCGTCTTCCTTCCTGTGTGGCTTTGTCATCTCTTGTGCAATTTTCCAGTTTATTTTTTAATTTTCACTGTGGCATTCTTTACCTGAAGAAATGAGCGTTGTTACAATTTCCTTCATATGGAAAATTGAAAAAGTCTTTTTTTTATGCACTCCCACAGGGTTTTCAGACCCCTTCAAATTCTTCACATTTTGTTGTTTTAGATCAGATTTTTTTTTTATCAGTTCATATGCATTTATCATTGACGAAAAAATAAAAATAGAGATTTAGACCATTTTATAAAATAATTTACAATATGATTTTGGTCATTTCATTGTCAGCTTATTTATTTATTTTTTATATACCATCACCCTATCCTGAGATTTTGAGCTATCTGGACAAGGTTTTCACACAGAAGGGACATTTTTTGTTGTCCATCTTTCCCTTTATTCTGACTAAGCCTCACATTACAGAAAAAGAAGAAGAAGTAGAAGAAAATATAAAACAGACAATGCTGACGTCACTGTGTTTGACAATCCGGATGGTATTGTTGAGGTGTTACTAAGTTTATGCTTTTCTCCACACAAACCTTTAGGACCTGTGACTATATAAATGAATAATTCATCAGATAAGAGGGGTTTGCTTCTCATGATCTGTCATGTGTTTTTTGGCGAGAATTGGCTTTGGTCTTTACCATAAAGGCCTAATGATGGCTGTTTTTCCAGATTCTTTCATCTCCTCAATGAAATCTGATAACAGGACCCTGGCCTGTTTTAGCAGTTTGGCTGACAACAGATCTGGGCAGTAACTTGGTGATTTTCTTTATTCTGCTCCTTCAAAATGGTGATAGCTACTGTACCTTCAGACACTTTAGATCGCCAGTTGTGTTTTTATACACGCCAGTCTTAACTCTATAGATAGCTCTCTCAAACGCATGCTGTGGTTGTCATTTTAGCCCTTAAAACCTGGGGACAAAAAATGCAACTGTGGACCATTGTGTTAATTTACTTATAAATAAATGTGAAACATAATGCAAGAAATTTGAAAAGGTCAGAAAACTTTCAATTAGCACTTTAGAAAATTGTAATTCCCCTCTGGGATTAATTCAGTATTTTCTATTTCATTTTATTAAGTATAATTGCAATGTTTCTGAAGGCACAAGAGCCCAGGATCACCCTCATACCATCAGATTGTGATGTTTTGTTAGGAATATGTAGATTTATGAACAGATTTATTCTATCCTAAATCACAATCTTCTAATAAACAAGTTCACAAGAGACTGGGCACCTCAATGTTCAAGGTTAAACAATGTATGAAAAAAATAATAAGTGAGAATTATCTTACACTGGAGTCAAACTTTAGTCTCCTGGATGAAGAGTGGGAATAGATCCACAATCCTTCCAATCTACAAATGGGGAGTTATTTTCTGGTTGACAACAAATGAATGTAGGAAAGAGGTATTTGACGTGCATTTTTACCTACTTTACTAATGGCAACAAAAGTACTCCATAATGACAAATTGTCTCTGAATATAAAGTTACAACAGGAAAGAAAGACCCAACAACTTTTGATTAACTTTCTTAAACTTCCAATTAACAACTTGCAACATAGCCAATGGCTGTTTTCTTGTGTATGATAAAAAAGAGGATCTACTACAAAGAAAACATTTGGATCCTACATGTTATTGAGCAATCAAAATTAAAAAAGATAAAAGAAATAAAGAAAAAGCAACTCACAGTTCATTCCTGTTGTCAAGCTGTATAATATAGTTTAATGCTTAATGCTTAAACATAATCTTTCATCTCACAGTAACACTGGAATTATTAGCTCTTCGCATTTTGCTCACAGTTGAATGTAAAACAAACTGAGTTAAGTGTAGCTTCTCCGAAATATTGATGCTTTTACAACATTCGGAAGTATCAGAGACCACTAAATTTGATTGACAGGCTGGCAGGGGATCCTCCCACGAGAGGATAGCTTCAGCTGTCATTTACTTGTTCTCCACTGCTCTCTCTCTCTCAATTCGCTTTTATAGCTGTTGGACAATTTTAAGAAATCATTTGCTCAATACTGTACATTGGCATGTCATTTATGTATGGAATTAGTGTGAAAATAATGTGTTATCAAATCTATTTTTTAAAATTGGTGATTTTTAAAAAAGAAAATCTGTTTGTAATTTTTCACAGGTCCCTAGCCCTGTAAATTTAACTGACTATTAAAGATGCTTAGCTACACGGCTCTAAATCCTGAATTCATACCAAGTACTTTAGATAATAAAAGTGATAGAATGACTCAACACTCAGATAAATTAAGTGATCACTTAGTGTCATGCTGAGAACATCTGAGGAAAAACAGCCAAGATGAGTGACAATTGTTTTTCCCCAAGGATCAATTTTAGGCCCAATACTATAATCTGTACATGTTGCCACTTGGGGATGTCATCAGGAGGCACGGTGTTGCTTTTCACAGCTATGCTGATGATACACAATTTTACATCGCCGTGTCTCCTGATGACCTAGAGCCAGTTAACACCCTTTTAAACTGTATTTTAGATATAAAATCATGGATGGCAGAGAACTTCTTACAGCTCAACCAGGACAAGATTGAGGTTTTAATCATCGGTCCTGAAGACATGAGAGAGATCATCTTATCAAAATTACAACATTTTAATCCTTCTAACTGTGTGAGAAATCTGGGTGTACTTTTTGACTCTGAGCTGGACTTTATTCCATACATCAGAAATGTAACAAAGACAGGATTTTATCATCTTAAAAACATCGCCAGAGTCCGCCCATTTCTCTCTCTTCCCAGCACGGATATCCTAATGCATGCTTTTATTTCTAGTAGAATAGATTATTGTAATGCCCTGCTCTCTGGTCTTCCCAAAAAGAGTACTTCTAGTTTACAGCTACTCCAGAACTCAGCGTCACGAGTTCTGACGAGGACCAGGGGGCGGGAACACATTACACCAGTTTTAAAATCGCTGCATTGGCTCCCCATGCGTTTCAGAATTGATTTTAAGGTTCTTTCAATGATTTATAAATGTCTTAATGGTCTTGGGCCTTCTTATTTAACTGACTTGCTTTTAAATTATGAATCCTCGCAGACTCTGAGGTCCTCTGGGACGGGCCTTTTGGTTGTTCCTAAGGTCAGAACTAAAACGTATGGTGAGGCCTCCTTTCATTATTACGGCCCACGCCTGTGGAACGGCCTGCCAGAGGACCTCAGGGCCGCAGAGACTGTCCATGTTTTTAAGAACAGGCTCAAGACCCACCTTTTTAGCTTAGCATTTAACTGAGTTTTATTTGTTCTTAATTTATTTTATTTTATTCTATTTACTCTGTTTTATAAAATGTTTTTTTTTCTTTTTTATTCATCTGTTTTTAGCTCATTATCCTGTGAAGTCCTTTATATGTATTTTTATCATTGCTGTTGTTACATTTATTTTATCTTCGTTTTAACTCCAGTGTTTTCCTTATGGGAATCCTCCACGCTGGGGGCTTTGCCTGCCCTGTCTGGGGGTTGTTGCCGTGGAGATCGCCCTGATGTGGGTAGCGGGGGTCCAGCGCCGCAGCCATAAGGCTGGGGTGTGGACCGGGTCTGTGGGCCCGGTCGGGGTGGTTGCTGTGGTGGCGTCCACTCTGGACATGGGTGGTCTGGCCCCTGGTGTGGAGGATCCTAAAGATATCGTTTCCTCATTGCAGCATCAAGCCAGATGTTTTGCTTTTATTCTGCTTATTGATTTTATCGGACTTTCAGTTAAGAGACAGAGGTTA
>JAOXYM010000007.1:17510206-17520982 GCA_028567055.1 Leptatherina wallacei | reverse complement strand
TTATATTCATTTTTATCTTATGGGACAATGAAAATGCCATGTCATGTCAACAACCCATATATATATATATATACATATGCAAAATATCAGTGTTTAAAGAGGTCTGCAAAATTAGATCTCTGTGTTCAGTTACTTATAGAATTTGACCTACCTTTACTGCTGTGATATTACTCTGCTCTGTTCTCATTCTCTGTTTATGGCCATTTAATGTTGGAAGCAATGGCAGTAAAGGGAGGCAGTGAGTTGTGTCAAAAGCAAAGGCAGTCCATTTCCCAATGAACCTCTTCTTTTCAATTAGCATCTTTCACACTGAGCTGTGATTCAACTACACAAAAAAGCATTCGGGCAAACATTCAAAGACACCTCCCTTGATGATGTCTAAAAATGAACGCATTCAATGGAAATATTTAGATGGGGGATTTTGGAGATGAACGCTCACTACTCGTGTTACTTTTTAGCCGTCATTTGAGCCCTCTGCTACATGTGAAATTTGTTGTCTCCAACAAAATACCCTTATTCAGCTATGGCTTCCCATTATGCAAATAAGTACATTTTTCACAGAAGTAGGTAATTTGAGATCAAATACAAATATGTATTTTAAAATCAGGTTGACTGGATATTTAAAGTCCTTTCATTGTCTTTCTTGAACATAACAACTTACAAAAGATGATTCTGCTTTGAGCATTACCAGAAGAACAAAGGCCTTAAAGAAGTTTTTTTTTTTTTAAAAGAAACATTTATTGATCTCAGGCTGAAATAAAACACTATAAGCTTGTGCAAGTTGAAATATACATATTTACATGTAATGCATGTAAACGTTTAGTATGCACTGTTCACATACTGAGAGTATTTATGTGTCCCAGAGGAAAATAACAAATTCCGTTTACTATAAGTAGCATTAAGTTTCAGCATATTGGAAAGAGAGCACACTTCAGATGCATTATGTAATTCTGGAAGAGTTCCCACTGTAAAGATAAGCATGAATTTGGAGGCTGCATGGTATGCTGCTCCCTGCAACAACTGCAATGAACTATTTATGCCACTTCCATTACAGCCACAATGTTTCTGCATGCTTTTCCTACTTTTTAACAGCTATGCAAACTTGTCATCATAGAAGAAGTCAGAATGGATTAAGATTTTTTTTTTGGCATCAGCACCTTAGTACCCATTAAAAGCTATACTCTATGGATTTAAAAGAGGGCACACTGCAGAACTGCTCACTGTCAAGAACCCCCAAAATATTAGTCAAATGAATGAATAATTTGCAGCCTATGTGTACAGTAACAATATAAAATAATAAAGTGTAAACCTAAGTATGAAATTGTAATTTCTATACTATATTTTGTGTCTATAAATTGAATTAAATTTATTTAGCCTGGCATTTCACCCTGGGACAATGATTTAAACTGCATTAATTAAGAGTTTGTACATTTGACTTTGTGAGAACTACATATGAGAAATAAAGGAAATGGAACTATTACAGCTAATCTATTGTTAAAGGCCTATCAGAGGTTTCCCACAGCTTTAATGGAAGTCTTTGACAGTGAAGTCAGATATGAGGGAGGACAAGTGCAACAAAACGAGATAGAAAGCTTTTCAGTGAATATGCAGGAGCTTTACTAACCCTGACCTCAATATCCGTCTTTGCTATTCTGCACGCAACAAAAGAGGTAAAAGTTGTAAAGATATACTTTATCAGCACTTCTATTTGTGTTTTACGAAATCATTGTTTAACACTGTTTAATATCTATTTGTGAATATTTTCGTTCTGTCCAACTTTTGGCCTGTCTCCCATCTGCCTTTTCTTTCCAACGTTTAAGAAAAAGTTGTTTTTATTCAATTACAGACATTATTAGAGGTAAACTCAGTTCTTGACAAATTCCAGTCCAGCTTCAGATCATGACATAGCACTGAGTCAGCACTGTTAAAGGTGCACAATGACATTGCCTGGATGCTGGGAACCCCGCTTTGCTGGTGCTGCTGGACTTCCCAGCGGCCCTTTATACAGTCAACCGTGCAGTCCTTGTATCCCGCCTAGAGCAGTATGTTGGTATCCGTGGCAACGCTCTCCAATGGTTTAAGTCGTACCTGGCAAATAGGAGCTTTTCTGTAATGACTGGCGATCTCTGCACATGCATCCCTCTCTTGTGGGGTGCCACAAGGGTCTTTTCTTGGCCCTATTCTCTTCTCATTGTAT
Source organism: Leptatherina wallacei (assembly GCA_028567055.1). Classification (NCBI taxonomy): domain Eukaryota; kingdom Metazoa; phylum Chordata; class Actinopteri; order Atheriniformes; family Atherinidae; genus Leptatherina; species Leptatherina wallacei. Next base: position 17,518,785 of record JAOXYM010000007.1, on the reverse strand, counting down.
TTGCTACCTCTGGGATCAATTATAAGAAAACACAATCTGTCTTTTCATTTTTTGCCGACAACTTGCAGATATACTTGCCCCATGAGACCAAATGAAAATACTGCACTTACAAAGCTACTAGATTGTATAAATGATTTAAAGCAGTGGTTGGCACGGAACTTTTTGCACTTAAACGACCTCAAAACTGAATGCATCTTCTTTGGTACGTCACCCATGTCAAATGTTTTCACAAACTCTAGTACTCTGGCCCCCTTTTTTAAATCACACGTCAAAAATCTTGGTGTAACATTTGACAGTGGGCTCAAATTCGACAAACAGATTAGTTCTGTTGTTAGAACGAGCTTCTTTCAGCTCCATCTCTTGGCCAAAGTGAAGCCCTTTCTCAGTCGGCAGGATCTAGAAAAGGCGATCCATGCATTCATTAGTTCAAGACTAGAGTACTGTAATGCCCTTTACCTTGGCCTCAACCAGTCTTCAATTTCAGGTCTCCAGCTTGCACAGAACACTGCTGCCCGATTTTTAACAAACACATCCAGACGTGAACACGTAATCCCTTTGCTGTCGTCGCTCCATGACTTTTTTGTTGTCTTTTTTGTATGCCATTAATGGCCTGGTGCCTTTTTACTTGTCGGAGAATTTTAACTATCCGTGATCATGGCAGGGCCCTGCGTTCTTTGGGTCAGCTGCTGCTAGAGGTCCCGAGGTGGAGATATAAGCAGTGGGGTGATCGTTCTTTTACAGTTGCTGCTCCTAGACTGGGGAACAAACTGCCCCCTGACATTCACATTACCACTGATCTCGGCCTTTTTAAATCGAAACTGAAGACCAACGTTTTTAGGTAAGTATTCAATTACGACTAGGGCAGTTTTGTGTGTATTGATTTTATTCTATTATTCTCCTTTTTTCCGTTTTATGCACTTGTGGAAGGCTCTTATACCCTGCACCACTGTAGCACTTTCCAATTTTGTTTTTATGTATTGTCTAAATTATTTGATGTTTTTATGCATTGTTTTTATGTACTCTTTTATTACTTTGCTGTAAAGCACTTTGAGTATCTTTTGGGTTATTGTAAAGGGCTATACAAATAAAATTTGTTTGATTGATTTCCATACCACTTGCATGCATAAAATATTACAATATTTCCGAAAGGCCATTACATACCTACTCCGAATATTTTGTCCTAATAATTTGTACGGCAAAATTTTTTATCAAATCAATGTCAAGTCAATGGGGACGTTCGCATTAGAGACAAAATTCCATCCAGCGATTTTGTGGGTTTTATTTTTTCGGACTGAGGACAATTTTTTTTATATAATACATCTGACAGATACACAATTGACCAATCAGAGAATGCCCATTGACAGCGTCACCACAGCCAACAGCTATGCAAGAGTCACTTTTTCACCTTATTCAAATATTATGTCACTCATGACTCACAGCACTCGTGCTTTTTTGACAAGTGAAAAAAAAATGACTGTAATGATGATCCCAAAGGCAATGTGTGTTGAACAATTCCCAACACGCTGAATTATGAAGATGGTGTGTAGATCAAATGTACTGATTACAGTATTTGTGTGCTGTACAACTATACTATACATGTTTGTTTTTGCCACCTTGCAAGTTTTTTTTTAGAATATTCATCATACATTTGCAATTTTGCATCACTCTTGGTGTGCATAGACAAAAAGTCAATATTTTATTTTATTGCAATTTCATGTTGTTTATTTGCATCAGTCCCGGTGTGTAATGTTCTTAACTTGTATTGTACACTACAGCTATAATGGTCAGTGAGCAACCCTCACTTTTCTACCCTCTGTTCCCTCATTCTGACATCATACTTTTGCAATAAGTCCTCCAACTGAAATGGTCGTATGTCTTGTTTGTTCTTTTTTTTTAATATAACTCATAATTACATCCTGCAAACTATTGCCCCTGCAAGCAGCATTGAAAGAGTTGATTCATACAAGAAATTTAACATTGGAGCTGATGGTATTGTCAAGTCTGGAAAGTTAAGTTGAGTTCAGTATTGTTTAAAAAGATACAAAGTCCACATAAGGAGAAAGGAAGGGATGGTGCAGTTAAATTCTGTACTTCCAACTATGGACCTTTGTGTGACATGAGGTTGAGCCCAACATGCGTTTCATCAGTGACATGAAGATGCTACAAAAAAAACTCTGATCACTCCTGGTTGGATTTTGACAAAAACATTCACTCACCAGGATTAAAGAATTATCATACTCTGAACTAAAATATATTATTTTTACAACGTGACCACCACCTTAATGGACACCATTTTGCAGGTTACTATGATAATGCATAAACACAACAAACAAATCTTAATGTTTTTTTTGGGGGGGGGTTTGTGGTCCTAGCGATGCATGTTGTTTTAACCGGGAAATTCAACATATTTTACCTAATTAATGATTATTGGAACTGAGAGCAGTTCCTTTAAGTAAGCTCTTTTTAGTCATTTTCTTTTAGTTTTAGAGGATATGTTTTGTCTTTCTTGTATCAGCAAATTAATTGTTCTGATGACTTCTCTTTGGGATAAGGAATGATAATCCATTAAAACACATACATACACACATCAACAGAGGAAAGGGTATTGCTATATCTTGTTTGCTGTTTGGCATTTTGAAGGAGTTCTAAATTTGTTCCATAGCTGTGCACTTATTGTTCAACATGCAAGGAATAAAGAAAGAGACATGTAGAGCATGCAGATTTGTTATTCTACAAGAAGCCAGTTAATATTTCATTAGACCGTAGTGCAGAATGGATGGGGGGGAATGGAAAGAGCCTGAATAGGCAAACACTGATGTTGCTTAAAGTTCCACCAACTATAAAATTCTGCGTTCTTGACTCGTTGATGGTACAGTGACATCTATTATGTGCATTTCTGGAGCCATCACTGCCCAGCAGCGTTCCAAGGCTGAGAAACTGCACACAACTTTTGCTTGGACGAAAGGATGGATGCCAAATTAGCCATTATTAGGGGAAATGGGAAACTGAGAAAATCATCCAAAGTTCCGTAGTGTCTCTTTAAGTAACAGCTTTTAATAATCTTAACTGATAGATGACACACTTTAAAGACACACTATAGAACTTTTGCAGATTTTCTCAGTGATGCGCCTCCTATCGACGGCTAATTTCGCATCCATCTTGCATCCTACCTGTACTGTGAGCTCTCTCCAGCCATCAAAAGACAGTCTTATCTTGACTCTTATCTTATCTCTTGCTCTTTCCCCCTCGCTCTTTCTTTTCCTCTTTTCCCTCCAATAATGTTTTCTTGGCCGGTGTGTTTATAGTTTTTCGGCCTTGGGACGCTGCTGGGCAGCGACGGCTCCAGTAATCCACATGATAGATGCCCCTGTGCCATCAAACGAGTCTAGAACGCAGTTTTAAGAAAAGTTACGTAGTGTGTCTTTCATTTCAACTGACAAGCATAGAATAATTTCCCGAACAGTGACAGTTTTCTAAGTGATTGTTCCTAATTCATCATGTCACACAGCTTACTGAATTACCTGAAAGCAATTAATACTAATAATAAATTAATTATTAAAAAAGGTAAGCAAAGTTTTGCAGACAGTTCCCACCTTATATTGAAAACTCCATCTTCTTGTTGAGTTGCTCTCGAAATAAATCCACAGGTGGCTATCTTAAAGGATCTCTGGGTCTGTTACTTATCATTTCTTGTGTGACTTTGCAGAAAGTATGTAAAAAAAACAAAAAGAAGTATCCATGTGCAGAGGACAGCCTTGGTATTCAGGCCTCCTTGGTGGTTTGATGCAGACTAACAATCAAACATAACAGCCTTGTTCTTCCTAAAGTCACTCGAGACATGACTTGCTAATTGTCATCCCTCTAATTATTAATAAATGTGTGCCGTCATTGCTGTAACAGCAGAATAGCATACTCCTGTGACCTGTTTGGATTACTTATGTTGTTTTGGAAAAAGTAAAAGGTCTTTAACATAACATCAGATCAGGTGATCCCTTTCTACACTGCAGTGCTCCACAACCCAAGTTTTTTGCTAAAAAATATAACTTTTACCTCATAGGGCAAGGATGAATACTTGCCATCTGGTTGCATACACACTGCACCATATGTTGTGCGCAGTGGTAAGACAAAGAAGATGAGGAAGGACAATAAAAGGGTCAGGCGTGCAAGGTGCAGTACAATACTGTGCCTTAAGTGTCAGGAACTGTATAGATCTGCAGTAGACCTGCTTGGGTTATGTAATGGATGAGCCTGGTCTGTGAAGGCTCTGCTGTTATCATTAATTCATGTCACCTAGGACAAAATTCACCGCAGCTAAGAAGCCACTGTGGGAGACACTGAGAAGGAGTTTTATCCTGTGGGAGTATCAGGCAGCACCGACGATGAGGAGAAGTAGACAGAGAGTCTGAGGCTTGGGTCTGGTCAGTTTTTCTTTTTTCAAAAGGAAAAAATCTATACCTATTAGAAAGTTGTCACAAGAAAATGTAATTGTAAAAGTTACAATTACTGAATGTGACTATGACGTGTGAACTGCAGCAGTCGCGTTAACAGACTGGCAATGCATCAAGGGGGTAATCTTACAAATCCCACAACTGAATAAAACCGGAATGTCAAAACATTCCCATTTCATTTTATTTAACATATTTAGCTGAAGCACTTTATTTGTTTTCACATAATCTGAGAAAACTGTTTAAAGTCATTTGAGTTTCAACTGAGGTTTCTTCTGGCTCTCTCTTTTTATTTGCTTTCATCTACCTTTGCCTTGTCGAAAAAAGCACAGAATACTTGCTTCGTATAGATCTTTGTTATTTCTTTTATCAGAAAACTGTAGCTCTGAGGAATTAAATATATTAATGTGGTAGAGTGGCTTCAAATCTGACTAATGGCAGTACTCAGTTAAAGTAAAAGTGCAACTTTTCTGGGAGTTGGACACAACCAAGCATTTACATTAGTGCACAAGTGTTACACTTAATGGAATCATTGATAAAGTAATTTGTCATAATTTGGTTCCATTTACTACTGCTGTGTTTTATACAGCTAACATGAGCTTGGCATCCAATTATGACTTGTGACAATACGCCATGTGCATACCTCTATCTTCTCCTGGATGCTGGAAGTTGCACCTCTGAGACACTGAGGGGTAAACATGGTCCTATTGGAAATGGCAAAAGATTTAATCAGCTTGTTATAAAAGGCTTACACACACTCAAAAACCCATTTAAACACTTAATTTTTTATGTGAAAACAACATTTGGGGATATGAGTAATGTATTTTTAATTTACAGTCGAGGCTTGCATCAAGGCAAAGATTTTGTGTGTATTGTGGCTCCCTTTGTTACTTTCACAGACATGTGAGTTAACCGTGAGATATTTGAACATAAAAGCAACTGATCACTGAATCCTGTCACCTTAACAGATTGATTAATCCATTAATGTCACATACCTCATGTCTGAAAAGAATAACATATCATCTAGACATGTTGAAAGCTTTAGTTCTTTTTCACTGCAGTGCCAGATCTCATGCCAAATGTTTCAAGTTTTTGTGAAATGTTTCCTGAACCAACTCTATAATGTTATAAAAATGGAGAAGTTTTTGATTTTTTTCTCATAAATACATCATTTTACTAATAAGCTTGACGTAACATTCTTCATATAAGCAAAAAAAAAAAATCCCTGAAAGAAAGGAAAAGAGAATTATAGTATATTTCAATTGATAGTAAAAAGGTTTGCCTCATCTGTTACCTTTGATCAAGAAAACCTTTCGTCATTACATCCACCATAGTTACAGCTTTATGGGTGGAGATTAATGGTGCTGTAGCTGACTCTAAGGCCTTTTAAGTTCCACGAGGGAAAAGACAGAGGGTTTGTGTCAGCGTTGCCTGCTCTTCAGTGACACATCAGAGGGCAGCACCTCTTTTCTCTGCGTCCATCTGGCCCGCTGAGCTCCTGTAACAGCAATATGCCTTTGGTCACAGTTTTACATGTATCAGAGGGAGTATAAAATGCTTGACTTCCTTCCACACAGATTGATATTCAGTGTCTCTCTGTCTCATTGCTTCCTTCTTGTGATTTACAAGTTCAGTCATGTCGTTCATGGCTTTAACCCCATCCTAACCTCTGACAGCACTTAACCCACAACCTTCCCTTTCTCAAGGGGACACAGCATCATCATCAGACACTGTTATCCCTATAAATGCAATTCCTTGAGGAGTAAATGTGTCATAAACTCTGTTTAAAAATTCCAAGCATGAACTGTATCATCTTTCAGCTAAAGAATGTAAAAATGTTAGATTGTATTAACATTTGTTTACAAAGATGAAACATTTTGGCCTTTTCACAGTTGGCAATGAAAAAATCTCTAACACTTTTCCAGGCAAGGCAAGTTTATTTGTATAGCACATTTCCTGTTCAAGACAATTCAAAGTGCTTTACATAAAACATTGAAAGCATGCAGATAGTGCAAAGAAAGCATTCAAAAGTAGTCTAAAATTACAATAAAATCCTTTTTTTAATTAATAAATGAATAAAAAAACAAACAAGTTAAATACATTTTAAGTTAAAAGATGCCATGCAGATTTCATGCATAGGTGCATGAGAACAGAAATGTTTTTTACCTGGATTTAAAAGTGTCTACATTTAGTGAAAGTTTAATCTCTATTGGCAGTTTGTTCCACTTGTTTGCAGCATAACTGCCAAAAGCTGCTTCTCCATGTTTAGTCTGGACTCTGGTCTGAACTAGCTGACTTGAGTCTTTGGATCTAAGAGCTCTTGCAGGTTTATATTTCTTCTATCTCTCATGCTCTTTTTTTTTTTACCCCGTCAGCCAGAGATTAAATGAAAATACACCACAGGTCCTCAGCAATGAGAAAACAGTCAAGGAAACAAGGACAGCCGCTCAGTCCTTGGGAAATTTTAAATACTCTCACTGGATTTAAGAGATATTAATCAAGACATCTATTCCTCTTTATTTAACAATGTGTGAATTTTGCTGAGCTTTACCCAAATCACATCAGAATTTTTTTTATTTTTTTTGTAATCTAATTTGCATTGTCTATTAGCAATGTTTTGTCAAGCACATGCTTATTTACTGAGAACAATTAGATTTCACATTCATCATATTTATACTAGATAGCATTCAAAGAGAACATAGAAGATGATGCAGAAATGCTACTTTACCTTGTCAGGGCTTATTTTAGTATTAGTTTTATTAGCCCACAAAGAGATAGCATCTAGTCACCTTTCAAAGAGGCTTAAAAATCTGAATTTGAAGCTTGCGTCTCTGATCTATTGCAGCTAGTGTTATCAGAGGCTGTTACAGCACTTGGATGGAGTGCTAGATAATTATCATCAGCACGGTATGTCTGTTCCTTCCTGTCTTCTCTCCCATATTCAGATTCTGGTTATGCAATCGCAGCATGTCTGTGGAGGCTGACAGCGTTGGATGTCAGGCTGCAGATAGAAATCTCTTTTATAAACTTGAATGCCTCTGTGAGCTTTTGAGAGCAGTCTTCACCTTCTAAATGAGGTTGATTAGTTGGATGAATTAATATTTCTAAGACTGCAGATGTGAGGGGGTTGTAGGTGTATCCCATATCCTAATCAAACTTTTGTTTTTGACAGCACATTAATAAGACACCAGTATAAACTGAACAGGGCGGATGATATAGAGATCAGTAACTTATTATTGTGTTTTTTTTTAAAAACATGAGAGAAAGGAATCATTTCTGTTATATGTACACTACAGTTTCTGGGTCTGGTCCAATAGTTCTTTTTGCTAAGGAAAGTTCATAGCTGAAAGTATTTGAATAGCAATCTTTGGCCTTGCTCTATTCTCGGACACTCCATTACTTGTGACGTTTGCCTCATTGGCTGATAAACTGTGCTTCTTACCTTCTTTGTATAATAAACTTTGCCTTTTGGATTTGACCTGGCTCTGTCCAGAATTTCCGTCCTTTATCCTTTTATCATCCTCACTGTTGCTTTACACAGTTCTTTGCAGTGGAAAATATGCTCTGTGGTCTTGATTCTCAAAATAGCTTCACATTTCCTCCACTGATTCAGTATCCAATTCAAGCCACTCCTACTCCTCAGTCATATTCCATCTTCATTTTTGCACAAATACCCTCCCCCCTTCCTTTGGGCACATTAAGAGTCACCAGACATCCAGCCACAGCCTGTATTACCACTTTCACAGAGAAGTCCTAGGTTAGCCCCCACAAGTAGAAATGTTCCCTGTGGAGTTAAGTCCTATCAGACTGATCCATTACACCATGAACAGTCATTAACCATCCTCTGTGTGATAAGATACAAAAGCAAGTAAAGGGTCTTTAGGACTAAATGGCCTCCGGGCTCCAAGCTTCAACTCTCACTGATATACAATTTCTGTTCACTTAAAGTGGGGAGATTTTATGGGATGGGACAACTGACTTATACGAAATGTCAAATATTTAGCTGTTGTCTCTTCAGCACAGGACCTCAAACACATCTGCACTTCTTCAAAAGAAGATATATATATATATATATATATATATATATATATATATATATATATATATATATATATATGTGTGTGTGTGTGTGTG
>JAOXYM010000007.1:17476370-17499857 GCA_028567055.1 Leptatherina wallacei | reverse complement strand
ACAGTATATGTATATTACTATAACCCGGTGCAATACAACATTCAATCCCGCGTAGAGTAAAAAAGGATCACAGATTTATTGTAACACAGAATAAATACAGTACATGAATAGCTTACACCTCTCTCTTGAAAACATTTTGACGACTTTAAGATTTTTTATTGTTGGCCAGATGTGTGTATATATATAAATATATAGTAAGGGGGAACAAAATGCAAAAACTATTTAGCTTTGGTGTGAACAGGAATGTGTTTAATGACATTTTAAATGAAACCACAAAAAAAGAGAAAAGTGCTTGGATTTATTCTCCAATAAAAGATAGGGTTCTTAAAAAAATGGCATAAATAGAGATAAGTCTCTTCTATTTAAATGGGGAAAAAATTGTATCAGAATCTCTGCACATACATATAATGGAGGGAGGGGATGTTTCAAAAGAAAAATAAAGATAATCACTCAAACTTCTACAAATATTCATCCAATCCACAGTTCAATGTTTTCTTTTAAAAGTAAAACTTTGATAGCACATATGCTGTAAAAGATAAAGTAACATATGATTAGTTGGAAGGCTATGTAGTGTTTTCTTAATAAAACAATTGTTTGAATGAGCAGTTTTCAGCGAAAGTGCACTTCCATCTACATGCAGAGGGGGCACGGCTATAGGGAGAGTGGAGCCCGAGCACAGCTCCGTACAAGTCCAACGGACCGCTTTCATCTTCTCCCCTTGTCTTTGTCCATTCACGTATTCACAGGGAAGACAAAGTGCTCCCAAACAAGATATTTTAAAGACAGAAGAGGGTCTTCAAGCTCTGGTTTCTCCTTAAAACTGCCGCTAGCCATAATGTCCGCTAGCCAGAGGCTATAGTGCAACGCATTTAATCTTTCGTGTGGAAACTTTGGTACACCTCCGTTCCGTACCGAACGCTCCGTACCGAAAGTTCTAAATACGGATGCATGTACCGTTACACCCCTATGAACAAATAATGGAAATGTTAGGGACCCTCAGGGACCCACATTAAGATAATGACATTCAAACAAATTTGTTAGATGGTAGTCTAAAACAAATTTTGCAGAAGTGAAGTTGAAGGTTATGTACAGTATAGTGCATTTTATTTGAGTTATTTTGGGTTCAAGCCTCATAATACATACAACACAACATCTTTAAGTTTTTTTTGTTGTGAGTTAAGACTTTATTTATAGCTACACAATAGCTGTAAAATCCCTATATCAAGGAACTTTATGCTTCACTTCATACTCACACTGCATCCTCATTCACTTCCAGACAAGTTAACTATGTCCCCCTGCTCACCCTTGGTCAAAGCTAAGAGAAAACTAGTGGTGCACCACTTAAAACGAGCCGGCCGAAATAGAGGCGTAGCCATCACCTCCCCACATTCACAAATGCCCCCTTAAATGAGGAGAAGTCAAAGAGAGGAATTCTAATCACTTGCCTTCCCCTCCTTTTTTGTTGAAGGAGATAAATAAGGAATAGAATACAAATTGAACCGAGTCCAAAGGCAGGGGAGGCACTCAAAGTATTGTTGGATGATCTCCACTTAGCGGAGGCAGGGATTGAAAGGACTGCTGTCTTGTTAGTTGGTGTGTAATGAACAACTTTCACAAGCCATTTGGTCAATGGGAATCACAGTGTTCCATTTTTGTGCTCTTTTGGCACTGTACCGACTTGCCATTAAACAAATAATGAATTAATTAATACTTATATCATTATAAACAAATAATTTTTATCTGCTCTCTTTGTGCCATATTGGTCATCAGAGACTTGAGCCTCATCTTTGATGTAGCAAAGAGTGAGAGTTAGGGGTAGAGAAGCTGAAAAGGCCTGCCTCTGTTTGGTAATCGTTCTCTCTATCTTTTCATATGACCAGACCTTTCATTCCATCCCTTTCACCACAAAAGAAAAAAAAGTTTGTCAGTCCCCTGTTCCTTTTGTTATGTGCTTTCTTTTCCATGCTCTTTCTACTTTTATCCTAATCCCAGCCATGCATGAGTGATCAGTTGTGTCCTGTTGTTTCACTGTTCTGCTGGTTCTCAATCAGTAGGGTTCCTCCTTTGTTCCCTTTCTTTGCTGAACACAGAAAAGGTAAGGAGAAGAACGAGTAATGAAATCTCTTATGTAGACTTAGGCCTTTGTATCCCTCATCAGGATTTTTAGATATAACTCTGACAGTAATTAAGGCAGTTCGTTGCTATGATGCTGCTCTCTGCTGCCTTTCCTGTTGGTCTTTGGAGAGTTAGAGGAGGACTGCATCAAAGCTTATATCTGGAGTCCAGCAATCACAGAAACTGCACTGTTTTGATGTGTGAATCCAATAAAAGATGAGTGGACATCAGAACTTGTAAAAAACCAGTACCTGACAGGTCAAGACATGACTGTTTTGTCTTTGAGATATAGATGTGCCGAGCATCTGAAAATCTTGCTGAAATCCAAAAACAGAGATACCACTCCGGATTATCCTTTAAACACCTCAGAAGAAGACCTGAGGCTCTTGAAAATTTAAGGGGAAAAAAAGAAACAATTAAATGACATTTGTGTTTTGAACTGCTTTATGTCAGTACCACATTGTTATTTTGGGTCTACATATTTGCATAAACAAAATGTGCAGATCTACAGAGCATGAGGTCCAGTGTGGAGACCACTGGTGAATGTTATTGCTAAGGTGATTGTTATCAGCGTGATCATGGTACTATGCTCACCATATGGGCTCAGTGAGGATAGAAGCTGAGGCCTGTTCAAAGGGACAGTCATTGTTACAGACTGATCTCTAATCTCTGTGGTTGTCTGCCCTAATTAAAAGTCTTGTGGGTGTGTAGGGTGCCTGGGCCTCTGCACTGCAGGAAATTATGATCGCAAACGTCTTCCTGTCGAGTCCTGCACTTGGCACTACAAAGTGATGCAGGCCGCCATTACCTGAATGGGCTGGAATCAGAGCAGACAGCCGCATCATCCTAGCTCTTAGTCTATCAGGGCCGTGCACAAGTGGCCATTGTTGACGCCAAAAACGGGATTAAGGAGGGTCTTCAAGGGAATTGATTTTCATGTGAGAACAATGGTGGGGCGAAGAACACTGGGGCCTGGGTCTGAATCACACGGCCAAAGAGCTTTATGAAAAGGGGTGCGCCGCGAGCACTGAGATTAAAGCAATCAGGTTCTTTACCCCCACTCTTTTTGGATAACCCTCCTCCTCCCTCTCCCTGCCTTCGTCTGTTCTACAAAGTAATTTTATCCGAAATGGCAACAGCTAAAATCAGGTTTAAAAATTGTGGCGTGAGAAAAAGAAAAAAACACAAGTTATTTACTTTTCCCCATATTTAATTTTCCACTTTAGCCCAACAAAAGTTTAAATCATTTATTGGGTGATGGTATGTGAGTCATGCTGCAGAATAGTTGAGCTTATTCTGGACACTCGGCTGCTACGAAGCGGCCAAAGGCTCATCTGTGTGTAGGGAGTGGGTATCTGGGCTGGGAGATGACATGGTTCTTTGGCGGGGAACAGTTTTGGGGTGAACACAACGTGTCACTGAAAGGGGATCAGGGGTTACGGATGAAAGGGATGGCCGCCTTGTCCTCTGTCTTTGGCTGACTGCGTGCAGCTGTGAGCGCCATTGCAGACATGCTCATTTGCATACGTTTGGCAGGAGCTCCAGGAGGCAGCACAGGCCAAGAGGAGCAGCCCTGTTTAAAATGGAGGCAAAAGGGCAGGCAAGTAAACACCCAATGTATGCAGATACATACCCATACATTATCTCAACTACAGTGCACACAACACCAGTGGCCAAGAAAGGAAAAAAGGCCTCTGTTTCAGTTTCACCATGTAAATATAAACAGTTGTGAGGAAAAAGTGTAAGTTGTATTTCAGTGGGTGTTAAGGCCACGACACCCTGATGTCATAATGGCAGACTGCACGACTGATGACTGAAGGAGTGTGCTGTGTGGGGTTGTTGGCCGGCAGCAGAGGGGTGTGTCCTAGCCTGACTAGAGACAGGTTTATTGGGTCTGATGAGTGCTAAGCTCCTGTGCCTAGCCACAATGGAGCCTGTGATCTCCCTTTGTGGCTCATTGGGAAGCACTGGTGCGCTCTGCAGCCCCCGCTCTGTCATTAGACAGATTGTGAACAGGCTGCACAAGGCCCAGCCAGGGATGACGGAGCCACCAGCCACTTCATTAGGGGCATTATGAAGAGAACTGAAGCTTTCTTCTCTCTGCCTGTGTCCAGAATTCACAGGTCTGTTTAATCACATAATTCTCCTCAAGTGCCCCAAGGAGGCTGCAGCACAGCAAGGGCCCTTTAGACCCATGACAACTTGGAGAGATTAATTATATTCATCTTTTGGAATATCTGCAGAATAAGAGGGAATTTGATATTGGCTTGCTCTTATTTATTTATTTTTCCTCACGTCTTTTTCCAACTAGGTCTTTGATGTCCTCCTGTTATTGTTGGGGGACGTCTGTGCAACTCTCTGCTGCCGAAGCTTTGATATGCACCAGCAGGGGTTAAGGGTGAGCATCCAGAGGTCCGGGGCCAGGACGTCCTAACTTCTGTCTTGGAGAGGGCTGACCTCTGGACCTGAGGGTTGGTCAGAGAGCCTCCAAATTCCGCCTCCCTTTGATGCACACTCTTTCACAGCGGTTAATTAGCCAGGGTGGCTAAACGTTTAGCCCGGGTGTGAAAGAGTCTATGATAGCATGTGTGTCCAAGACATTGCCTGCTTTTTTGTGTGTCACAAGGTCTTTTGAAACAATGTGGTACTTGGACAACTTGTTTGCATAGGATAGTGGGCGAATGTGGGCCTATTCATGAAAGCTCATTCAACAGGAGTATTTTGAAGCCTTTCTGGTAATGAAGAGAAGTCCTTGACATTTCACTTATTTCATCTAATCAATGACAGGATTTACTTCTTTTTCTGTCTTTGTTTGTTACAGGAGTCTATCCTAAGGAGGAGTGAAATAGGAAAACCTCTTATCTCACAAGTGGCAGTTGCAGTCTGAATAATTTCCAGCCACTGCAACATATCTTTCCCTCATCTTCATGCAGTCTTTGGGGGCATTAATATAAATTCTGAGGAAATGGCTTTCATCAAGTATCTAGTGAGCAGCCAGGGTTTTAAGCAGGATCCAATTTTCTCTCCTTTCTATTCCTATAAGCAGTCATGAGTCAGATAGGTACCCTCAGCTGTAACATGCTGGATTCATCACTGCTTATATTTCAGTTCTTTATTGCTGCACGTACGGGATAATAATTTCCTTGTGTGACAGTTTGAAAGGGCAAAGAGAGCCTGTTTGTTCAATTTCGGAGAGGCAGTAAAACTCCCTTTTACCACCTGGCCTTCAATGAACAGCCCTACAGTAACAAGGTGTTGAAGTTGAACAGCAATAGAGCCGAATTTATATGTGGCAGTACTTATGATAAACACATCAGCACTTTTCACTGCATTAACCATAGACACAATAAGTCATCGGGCACGAGTGATCTACGTAAGTTTTCTTTTCCTTTCCAAATCCTCTTCAGCCTAAGGCAGCTTTCAATTATTTGCCCACAGAGCAACATCAAATAAAATTTCATTTCATGTTGTTTGTTCTTCAGATAGCGCAAGAAGGGAGCCAGGTTGGGTTTGGTTGACATTGTCGAGATATTGATCTGCAATTGAGTGCAAACTGTGTCCAGACAGTTTTCATCCCCAGGGACACCAGAACCAAATCATTCTCTCATTTTAAGCTAACTTGTATGTCTACAAAGCTGCCAGTGCTCTCAGGGTAGACAAACTTTGAAGTGAAATACTCATTCTTCCTGTCTAACTCTTTTTCTCCACTCTTCTCAGCTTAGCATCCATCTTAGCATTGTGCCGTATAGGGATTCAAATGTATCATCTGCCATGGCAAACTATGATCTCAAATACATGTTCCCAAACAAGACCCTTTTGTCTTAACAGGCATGAAAGGATTTTAGAAGATTTACACTCTGCCTGTGATTTAAACATCAAGGCTTAACCTATTTCTTTATGAATAAGCAGTTGCAGGGGAGTTGCAGCTCTCACTGGATAAGTTGGTGATTCACTCATTTGTGGATACATGGAAAGAAATCGCTTTAACGGCTTTGTTACTTGAATATGTATCTCGTGTGTATGATCAACCACAGTGTTTCTTATTCATGTTGGTGTTGTACTTTGGCCTGTAGAACAGGAAGCGAAATCTCCAATCACAATGTCATCACATCTGTAATTTGAAAAGGGACATTTTTTGAGCCTTTAATTACACATTTGCAAATAGAAGAGAGCATTGCTATTCACCATAAATCAGGCTAAGCTAAAGATCATCATTTATCAAAATTGAAGAAATTCAAACTGTTTGTGAGTACTGTAAAGCTTTTTTGGAGAAGGGGGAGGACATCAAATCAATTTCTTTATTATGGCCATGATATTTTTCTTGCCCTACTCCTCAAAGCTGTTTCTTTTGTTGTCAAATTATAAAGGATTCAGTGCAAGGATCAAGAATTGAATCCAACTCCAATGCTACAAACCGTTTTCTCAAGTCAGTATATGTCTTATTTGATGATTGGAAGACTGTCTGCTCCCTACATGCTGTTTTGTTTGTGGTATGTACCCACGTATGCAGTTTGCTTGGTAGTCAGAACAGGTTTTGGAACCCTTTCTTGCTTGGCCACCTGCAGCTGGGGATCGATCAGCTCTCTAGCACCCCAACCCAACCCCTTTCACAAGCCAGCCGCCACCTCTACAATCCCGTCCTGTCCTTGTCTGCATCAGGCAGACCAACAGGGGGCTGCCTGTTTCTTCATTTTTTCTGATGAGAGAGAAGTTCACATCTATACTATGTCATGGCTTAGGCAAGGACGCTGTAAGTTGACAAAAAGCTCACAAATCAAATAAACCACCATCTGACAAAAGCTTCTGTTTGAAGAGCTGCAATACATTGTAAGAAATAAGAAAAGTAAATAATTTAGATATGTTTGGACATATTGTATGCAAAACAACTGCTTTGCCGTGTTTTTATTTATTTGCTAATAACTGGTAAAGTAAATCTTTCTTTTGGATAAACTAAGATAGTATTATATTTCACTTATGCATTAGAAATATGTTTATTCTTTCTCTTTTTCTGGGTGCATATTAACATTGTTTTTTTTGTTTGTGCTTTTTGTCCTCTGGATCAACCTTATTGCTACAATAAAGGAACTTCATGAGTAGTTAATCATAGGCTGCAATACAAATGTTCCTTGGCAGACAGGGATTACAATATAGAGCATCAACTAAATATACATATATAAACAAAATACTACCATACTTCCCTTTATTTGTGCTTAAATTTAGTACAGAGTACTATAGTTATTTAAAAGCATATACTGTAGATATTTAAAGAGTATAAAGCAGTAGTAAGGTCCTCTCTTTGTGTATTGCTCAAATGAAAAAAAAGTGTTAATATAAAATCAAGAAAAAAAGCAATTATACATATTAAAGCGCAAATGCATTTACTTAAGACTCAGGCAGACTCGTGCAAACTGAGGCACATGCTACTAATAGCCTATCAAGAGAGCACAGTTAAAACTCCAATCGCTAAAACTAAGAAGGAGATTTGGAAGTCTGCTTACTCAAAGCCCTCTTATTTTAGAACTCCTACCCCTTGTCAGCCTCATCATGGAACATTGGTTTTGACAATAACAAACTGGTCCTGCAGGAGGAGTGGAATTTGTGCCAGACCCTTGCAAGGTACTCCCTGCTGCCTATCGAAAAGAGAGAAGTTTTCTATTATCAAGGACTCTCCCTTAATGATGAAAGTAAATAACATGAACAAGAGTGTTTAATATTTCATAGGCCACCCACAGGTGTAGTGATGTGCAGGGAATAACACATACATCTATATACCAATGCAGGGATGATTAAGATGAGGGTACTGTCCCAGCTGCAGTTGGACAGGTCTCCTGTGTATGTGTGTGTGTTAGTAGAGTCTTGAACATATTTGCTGCCTAAGTCTTTTTTATTTTCCTCTCCACCCTCTGTCTCTCCTTCTCTCTCTCTCTCTCCCTCCCTCTCTGTGGTGATATATGGAACATATGGGAAATTATTGGGAGGGTATAAAGGGCTGCTGACTTCAACAGACATGCAATAAATTACACTGTTTGTGTAGGGGTGGAAAAACACAAGCTCTTTAGGAACACTTAGAGCAGATTTCCTGTACAGACTTAACTCTCCCGCTTTCTGTCTTTTTTTCTCCCTCTCGTGTTTTTTCAAATGCCTCCTCTTACTCCTCAGTTAGTTCTCTCGGTCTCTTTCTGACTCCCTTGCACTATTGTAACACAGGCCACAGCACAATCTCACTCTGTTCTCCTAGTTGGTGGTAACACAGTGGGATATATCCACACAAATTACACACATAAAACTCGTAAAGCCTGGAAAATATTTTAATAGTTTCCGCACCCCCTTAGTGGCTAAAAGCTGCATGTGCAAAGCTGGTGAGCTCCACCAACATTATTGGTGCAATTAAATGTGAAACACAAGAGAGGAACATGGGGGAGTGAGAGCCCAAAATGGCTGTAAACAAGGAAAATGACACTTGACAAGTTGTAATTTATGGTCGTTGTTTCAAAGGCAAAAGACTCACCATTTCTACACAGGCATAGTAGGAAGAGTAAGGCACAAGGAAGCAAGCATTAGAGGAACTATTCACAGAATGTTAGTGCATCAAAGCCACACAGACAAAAAAAGGGAAAGAGAAGGCTGTGACTTCAAAGTCGACACATGATGAGCAACACAGAGAGAAACCAAGAGAGAGACAGGAAGTGTGTGTATATGTGTCATGAGGGAGAGTGAGAGACAGAGAGAGAGAGAGTGCTTTGCAGGATGATACTATCCAAAGCAAGCACGGGGTAGGTGACTGAGGTGGGGGAGGCCCCTGGATACAGGCGTACAATCCTCATCTCAAAGAATCCCAAATCATACACACATGCACACACTGACAAACACACGGGATGTCTGGGGAAGACACACCATTAAACAGAATAGAATAGAACTTGAGCCCTCATACCCCAACCCAATCTAGAAACAAATCAGCATCACCATTTACGTGTTTACTCTCTTCACAGAATGAGGACAAAACTGAACCAAAACAGTGGTTGAAAATAGACAAGCTAAAAAAAACGAAGGCGTTGTCATGCAAGATGAAAACCTCCAATTTATTCTTCAACAACAGCTGCCAAAGCCAGATGAATGTTTTGATAGTTAGACTTTGTGTTGTTACTGAAAGATTTCTAAGTTAACAAAGTCAATGCATGTACTGGTACCAATAGTTATTGGCCGTGTATCGCATATTGTAACTCACTTGATTTACTGTCCATTTCTCTGTGATTTCATGCACCCACATTGGTTCTCTGTGACTTTTTACAGGCAGGTCTGAATGAAGCTGTAAGGAACAGCAATGGATTTAAAACCCCTCATGTTTAAATTAATTATGGAGTTACATCTGAATATTGTATTTGTAAAGTATTTGTAAAAATATTTATTGTATGTAAATACTTTGGTGACTGTCTGCTTAAAACCAGAGGAGGCATTTTGATTGATTGGTTATGATCTACCAGATGCGGTAGTTTCATGTATCCCTGACTAATAGCCAGTTAACTTTTGCCCATATAGATTTGTCCCACTCTGAGGCCAATAGAGTGGCTCAGGAACAGTGTCGGTGAGTGACTAACAATTGTGTTGTTGTTACTGTCAAAAAAGGGGTAATGTCAACATAAATGTATATTTTTTTTCTCTGTAAAAGCATCTTTATTTTACTTGTTTCTTCAGTTACTTTTCAAGCAAAAAATCATATGGGTAGAAAATGCAAAGCCGGTAACCAGGAAAATGGCAGAGAAGCGGTTCTGTCAGCAGTGCTGTCTAACCTGAGTTCAACTCTTATGATCTAACAGACAGAAATGACTAGGCTACAACAAACATAGAAAAGCCCGTTTGTAGGAGCAGATCCCCCGGACACTGAATACGATTGGTGAGTGTTGTGCTTTTCACCATACCAGTTGCAAGCTTGATGTCAACTGTGTTGTCAAAACTGATATGATATAGACTAGTTTTTTGAAAAGGCCCTGAGAAGGAGTTCTTTTCAGCATTCTGCTACTGCTTTTCTGCCAGGAAAAAAGGATGCATCCTATTCTCATACTCTGTTTCCTTCCACGGAATGCCACTGAAAGAGATCAGAAGTCAATCCATCTTCAAATTCATCTTCATATGGACTGATAGAAATAATTTCTCATGTCTTATTTTCCCAATGAGCCCATTCACATGCACACCAAAAATCTGATCATAGCCTGATTTCTGGAGTTATCAAATAATTCAAGTGATCATGTAAAGAACATAATCTAATCTGTTTTATCAGATAATGGCAGTTATCTGATTATGACAAAACAGATTTACACACCTAAATTTCTCCCCGGTACTCTGTTGTCTTTGTCTTTTTTTACATATGCACGAGCAAAAAAGTTGTGCCATTCTGTTTCTTCCATCTTTTTAATGGAAGATGTTAAAAAGATGGAAGAAAGAGAGATACCATGCCATGCTAACTTTATTTATAAAGCACATTAAAACAACCACAGCTGCAAGAAAGTGCTGCACAAAAGGGAATACTAAAAACTATGAGAAACTATAAAAAACACAAATAAAACAGATTAAAACATCAGACATATGTATAAACATGACATAAGAACAACTAAATCCAGCACAATAAGACCAATTAAATAAAATAAAATAAAATAAAATCTAGCCAAGGTTGAAGACAAGTTTTAAAAGTGGACAGTGAAGGGCCTCTCTGATGTTCAAGGGCAGATTTTTCCACTGTTGGGGAGCAACAACAGAGAAGGCTCTGTCCCCTCTGAACTTTGTCCTGGACCTCAGCTCATATTGTGTTTCACATTTGGTCACAATTTGAGAAGAACACAAAAAAAAAAACACTGTCAGAAGTTGGAGTATAAACAAATTACAGCATTCATATGTATTCATATGTCTATTTTGCATCCTCTTTAACTCACAAATAAGCAGCTAATGCTAAGACCATTGGCGCTGCCATTTTCAATGAAGACCAGATGTTTTGAAAATAACAGGATGTTATGTCACTATATGTACGTACAATACGTGAGAAAGATTGTTTTATTTAATATTCGTAAATTGTTTTTATGATGTAAAGCACTTTGTGTTGCTTTGTGGCATGAAAAACGAATAACATTTGATATTTTTTATTTTATACTCTGAATGAAATCTGATAATTGACTGAAAATGTAGACAAGTATTTTTTAAATATTTTATTTCAGAAGTGCATGTAGATGCATCAAATCTGATTATTACAATTAAGTGATTATCTCCAGATATTGGTCTTTGATGGTCAAGTAAATGCGCTCATTATCTGATTTCTGGAATTATCCGATTATTCAAGTATTCATATAGACAGCATAATTTGATATGCTTTATTAGATATGCCTGTTTACATGCACACCAAAAACCTAATAATTTCATTGATTTCTATGGTGTTATCATTGTGCCTCATTCCTGAGTGAGCAGAGGGACATTCTGAGGACAGACAAATGATTTATGCAAGCACATCATTTACATTTTGAGCAGAAAATATTTTTGCACAAATAAATTAATCTGAGCAAACAAAAACTAATTCTGTGCACACAAAATGAATTTCCATTTTTGCTCCCATCTGTTTAAATGTACGACAATTAAACTTTCCCTCACTCTCCCTCATTGTACTTTCATCTCCACACTGCCACACACCTGTGCACATACAGTCGTATCAGTCTGTGCTCAGTTTTGTCAACACCAAGCGGCAACCTCCGGCGGAGAAATGTAAAGCCTATGCAAAAGTGCCAAAAATTGCAATTCAGCTCTCATCCACTAGCTGCTGGCTCCAAAAGGGAGTCAATCCCCATAGACTCCCATGTTAAAAAGGCTAACTTCACAGCAGAATTGAACATGTTTACAGCCTGAAACAAAAAAACATTTTAGGTTTAATAGGTGAAGTTTAGCTTCATGACAACTGTGTGTGTGTGTGTGTGTGTGGTAGAAAAAGTTGTTGCATGTTGCATTGAGGTGGTTGAATATCCTAATGGAGGGTCCAGTTGAAGTGAAAAAAGGATGAGAATGACAAGAATAGGAAAGGGAAATGGAATGACAGCATAGCAAAAACAAACTTTTCCTGCTGCATCCTAAGTGGCATATTTGGCTCTTATTCTAATTTTCACTGTGTCTTGTGATTCTCATAACTTTCATCCACATCTGGAACGGATATAATCAAATTGCAACCAAATGTTGATTTTGTTGCTGTATGTTTAGTATGAAATGAAAATGAAATGAAAAATACTTCATTTATCCCTCTTAGAGGGAAATTATTGTTGTAGCAGAGTTGTTTTTTTTTGTTTTTTTTGTTTTGTTTTCCAAATAATAATAATAATGATGATACAAAAATAAAATTGAAGTCGAAGATAGGGCCTTGTTCCGGAGGGTGATGGCTGCTGGCAGGAATGATCTCCGGTACCTTTCCGTCTTGCAACGGACTTGACGAAGCCTCCCACTGAACACACTCTGTTGTGCCTTCACTGTGGTGTGGTATGTCTGGCTAGTTGGATCATCCAACTCTCCTCAAATCAGGTTTTGGTGAGATTGCCACGGCAGTCTCCTCCTGCCACTCAATTGCTACCCCAGGTGTTTGGTGAGGAGATTAATGCTATGTGTGGTTAAAATTTCTCTGGGGACAGATGTTACCAATGTTAATACATGCCGTCATAAAGGACATATTTTGATGGTACTAAGAGACATGAGTATAATCTATCACTTACTTTCAAGGTAGAGGGATTTCATGAAATGATTTTTGCTACATCAGAAGTCATGAAGTGATCGGGTTTTTGGGGTTATCGGATGTTATCTTGCCCAGAAATGGTGCAAAAAGATGACCAGTCATTGCCAGGAATCCTGCTCAACCATCCTAATCTGGCAGGGCCTCAACTGCGAATACTGCCATCAGCCCAAGTGAGGCCTATGTTGGTACCTTTGTGAATGGAGCAGTTTCTGTTATGTTGAACTGAGCTAGAGAACAGCTGTTAACGAACAGCGTACAGTCATACACACTAACAAGAGGAATAGAGGCAATTTGGTAACAGGGATTAACAACCTCATTGAAAGGAAATGTGAATGAGTGACTCTCAACGGTGAATTGCTGGCAGATAAAAATATTTAAGATAACTTTCTTAAAATGAAAAATAACAATTCTGAAGGGACGTTTCAGAAACGTTTGCGAGTATCGGTGATGAAAAGCACAAAGTCCAGAAACCGCTTTGTTGGGATTGCCATTGAGTGCTCACACAGAACACTGTTGCTGGTCACTCATTGGTCAAAATAAGTTATTTCTAGATACTAATACTTGATCAATGGGAAATGATTTCCCACATCTCAAGGCTTTAAGAGATTTAACTAAGCCTTTGGTAAATATATCCTTTAAAGAAACCCATTGCCAAGGTGAAAGTATCAATCACTGATTATCAAATGCATATAGTCTATGTCTTTCTGTCTTGTACTAGTATGTTTTCGCTACATGCTCTTCTCTCTCATCGGTTGTTTACAAGTGCTAAATGTGAATGGACCATTGGAGGAGTGTGAAAGGAGCCTCTCTTTTCAGACTGACTGGCATAAAGAATAGATGTATTGTTGGTGGTGGAAATGCAGTGTTTCGGAAAAAGAAAGTCAGAGACAATATGGTGGATGTTTTTCTGAGCTGCATAGAGGAGTTGAGATTTTTTTTTACTGCTTTTATCATGCAAAGTGAAATAAATTGTGAGTCCGTTTACTGAATGTGAGTGTGAAAACACAAAGTAGGTTTACATGAATAAATCTATCAACAAAGAATATTCAAAGTTTCTGTGTTGGATATGTTGTACGACTCCATTAATAGCTGTAGCAATGATGAGTAGCTCTTATTAAAAATGGAAATCATCAGGAATTTCCCCCAACATCATGTAGTAAAAATACTCCTACCAACATCAGTTAAAGGTTTTTAATTCCAGTCACATCAGTCCAGTTGGCTCGATTGATCATAGGCTTGGTTTTTGCCCTGTGTACATTAAAAATATAAGAATAGATACATGTCACACTGAGTAGTGCATATTGGTACTTTAACTCATGATAAGGCTTTTAGAGCTGCGTTGTATTTTTCTGCTCCACATACAGACAGTATAGATCTGATTTTAACTAACAAGCAAACTGTGGTAAAAGTGGTGGGATTTTGGTAAACAACAGATTAAATAAGCCTGTCAGTAATATACTTGCAGTGTCACTAGGGACACCAGTCTGTCAAAGACCTGGAGGCCAAGGTGAAACAGGAAATTGAGGGGGTTTTTTTTTTGGAACACCTCAATTCGAAAAGGGCAACTCTGGCCAACCTGAGGGCCATTCCAACACAGGAAGCTTTGGTCAGGTCACATTTCATAGATGGATTCCCCGTCCCAGTTCTTCTTTGGGTTAGAGAGGAAGATTGGACAGAAAAGATTATTTATATCATATACTCTAGCAATGGCACAGTTATCTGAGATTCTTCTAAGATCAGCAGTTGGACAGTCAGCATGGACTGAGACCTTTACTAAAGTGGATCCACAGCCATCCTCATGTGAACCCAGCTCTTTCACAGGTTAGTGACAAGGAAACTGGAAAGCTAGGGGCCCCACCATTTTCATAATGACCAAAGATTTTCAGGA
Organism: Leptatherina wallacei; assembly: GCA_028567055.1. Taxonomy (NCBI): domain Eukaryota; kingdom Metazoa; phylum Chordata; class Actinopteri; order Atheriniformes; family Atherinidae; genus Leptatherina; species Leptatherina wallacei. The sequence goes on along the minus strand of JAOXYM010000007.1, from coordinate 17,485,104 downwards.
GAATGTGTGGACAATCTGGTTTGGACTTTCTCCACAGAAAATGTTACAGCCTTTCTGTTAGAGAAAAGCTTTCACAGCTTGAAATACGAGTGAGGGGGGAGCACAGAAGGCATGACATGTTGCAAAAATTGCATTGTGGGAATCTCTCAGTTTTGTTTACACATTAAAAGTTGCAAATAAGGCTTGTTGTTGTGTTAATATCGGTACTGTATGTGAACATATCCAGAACTGTGAGGAGTGAGTGGAGAGCAGCATGCAGGCCAGTAGAAACACTAGCACACTCATTCACAGGCAGAAAATAAATTCTCAACAACATTTGCTGCCATATTGTTGTTTGATGAGTAAAGGTAAACTGGTGAAATGTTGGGAGGGACGTTGAGTGCTGAGCAGTGTTGAAGATTGGAAATGTTCAAGTATCGTAACAGGAGCTCAAAATGATTGTATTTGGATGAATTATCGTACATACTTAATTTGCATGCTGATGTGGTTCAGGACCACCAAATGCAATAACACAATATCAAAGACTGTGCATATTATGGCCTATAAAGTAGTTTTATTGTTAAAGAATCTAACAGATGAAAAGAAGCAGCTCTTACAGAACAGCACCTCTAGCTGAGTGGACTGCAGGATGAACCCCAAAATAACAAACAGCCCAAACTATCAGTTAATAATTTTTTTTGATCAAATATTTTAGATGTCAGTTTACCAGAGTAAACAGGCTAAACCAACAACAATATTTACTGTAAAGGGAAGTGGTCAACAGCATCTTCACCTTTTCTTAAATTAAGACTATCCAACCTTCAGAGGGGCTCCCATACTTTTCCATGCAGCAGCCCACCTGTGGAGGTATGTTTGGTTCAGCAGTACCCACCAAATATTTCATACAGGTAAAATTTGAAAAGTCATTATCATGTAAAAAGAAACACATCCACAAACACACACTCTATATGGAGTTGTTAATAATAACCTCTGACTTTAAACATTTAGCCTGCAAAATAAAAAGCTGCAATCACATCATTTACAAACAGATAAACACACTGACAATTTGATAAAGTCAAAAGGTTCTCTCATCAATATTTAACCTGGGATATCAATAATAAAATGCTCCTTCATGGCACAGTTTTACAACTGTTTCTGAGTTGAATGAGGACAGTTGTGAACAGATTAGTATAGCTGAGCAACCCACGTATTAAAATATCCACCCGTCAGTTTAATACAGCGCATTATATTAACAAATATTTTATTTATGATACTAGGAAATCTCAACTACGACCTCCTGTATATCCCAGGTTGGAAAATCCAGTAGCTTTTATGTTTGGGCTGATGAGAGATGTGACTGTACTGTAACAAACTACTTCAATATTTACAATAGTTCAGACAGAAAGTTCGAGAATCATTATTACAGCTACATAAAAAGAGATCAACTTAGAACTTCAACTGGGGGTCATCATGTTCAGATAAAAGTATCCTGCTTTTAACACACCAGCCGTTTCTCCTCTATCACTCATTTATTAAACATTGAACTCATCAGCTGTTGCGGCTGACTGCTGCTGCTGGAGACTTTGAAAATAAAAGAAAGTTTCTAACATTTGCCTCCTCAAGTGCCTGGTCCCGTGCCAGACTCGGCCTGAGATACATCATGTGTCATAACAGGATACATCGAGCATTGATTGGCAGGAGAGCCATATGGGCTAAATGTGGAGTGCAGCTACAGGATCTGCATGGTGTTTGATGAGGAAGTAACTTAAAAATTAAGAGGTCAATTCATCATACATCATAGGGTTTTTGGAATTATTGATCGTTATTATAGGTATCGCACAAATACGATAATTATTGTACATCTGGCAACACTTGTGATGAGCTACCTTTACCTGGACCTCACCTGGAAGATAGGAGGGTTTAAATATTTAGATTTGTTTGCAAATTAGCAAAATAAGGAGAACTTCTTAATGAAGATTATGGAGCACTTTCACAAATAAAAGTGTCTTCAACCTAAAGAGTCTCTCAGAGTGCATATCCTGATAACTGACTGTCTGCAGAGCTGCCATTCTCATCACACACTGCATGTTGGGCACCGAGTTCCAGGGGTTCATGATTAATCACAATCATAATATATCGGAAGTTACAAATCTTACAGCTTTCTGAATGGACATATCCGGAGTTGTTGCCGATTTATCATTATTTTGGGGTGATATGGAACTAGGAGATTTTTTAAGATTGCTAGAAGCAAGACCATTTAAAGCTTTTCATGTGAGTAGTAGAACTTTAAATTTGATCCTGGAACTCACAGGAAGCCAGTGAAGAGAAGCCAGGACTGGGGAAATGTGTTTCCTCCTGCCAATCCCCTTCAGACCTCTCGTAGCAGCATTCTGGATCAGTTGGAGGCTGTTAAAAGCCGCCTTGGGACAACCAACAAATAAATAATTACAGTAATCGAGTCTGGAACTAATTAATGCAAGGATTAATCTCTTTCCATCGCTATGAGACAAAATCTTTCTGATTTGTGTTAAGTTGCGCAAGATGAAAAAAAGCTTTTCTTTCATCTTGCGCAACTCACGGTTGTGCTTGAGGTCAAAGTGAGACCATTCACGGAGACTAAGTGAATTCGTGTATAATTCGTTCTTTTAATATTCAATTCGTAACAAAACGAAAATCAGGCTGTTTTTACACTTTTGATTTGAAGTTAGGATTTGAAGATGTTAAATTTGAAAAATGACACACGGACAGAATTTGATTTTAATATTTAATTTGTCGGATTTCCGTGACCCGGAAGTTGCTGATTCTCTTTCTGCAAACCAGCATCTTGTCGTTGAAACCGTTTGGCTCAGTTTCTTCAGGTGTTTCTGGTCCGCATCTCTCTCAGCACCAAGTCCCCATAACACACACATTCATGGTCCCACAGAAAGCATGTTGTTATAACGTAGTGCTGCAACAGATTAATTAGACCTACAAGTGCAGACGAAGATCTTTTCTGGAATCAGCAACGTAGCATGTTGCTGCTTTACTGTTTTGGCTGCTTGCGTTAAAGTATAATTGATATGATTTGTAGGGGGCGTGTTGTTTTGGAGTAATGATCACGGATTGATGGTTTGTTTAATTTGGTTGTTATGGTGATGAGGAGCGCCGGTCACATTGATGTTGTCAGTAACAGATTGAACAGTCAAATGGGATTGTCAATCGTACATGTGGTCCCTTTGCCAGAGTGGAGGGCTGGGTAGCCTAATTTTTGTTGACTGCTAAGTTTAAGTGCGCTATATTAAATTATATCTGGTCATCTTTAACATGTTTTACACGTTTAACATGGCATCCTGTCCATTGCATGACGCCTGTGATCTACAATCACTTATACCATGGTTAGTGAGAATTCTAATGCCATCTGGCGTGCATTATTTTCATACACACACGTAGTTCGGCAAGTTAAATCACAGTTATATCACACCGTTATGGGCGTCACCATAGCAACACGTAGTCAGCCAAAGGGATATCTGTTTGGCTGACTGGTCAGCGCGCATGACTCTAACCCGGGAGGTTGTGGGTTCAATCCCTGCCCGTAGGAGGGCCCCTGCCCGGGCCCTCCTACGTCCTGCCACACTAGTTAAGACACCCAGTGGAAGAATAAAGGATAAAGAGTAATGGACAAACCACATACTTGACACTGCTTTAAGAATGCAAGATAACCTGGAGCTAACCAGCTAACAGAGGTAAGCGGGCTAAAGTTAAGGCGCTCAGTTAGCCGGCTAAAAACTGCGGTTGTGCTACCCTCTGCCTCATTGTAGCCGAATATCTGGCACCTGTCAATCAAAGAACGTGCCCCCGATTATGAAGAATTTCAAGATTAAATAACATCTAAACAAATGAGTTATAAAAAAAAAATGTCGTCCCCCCCAGTGTCTGATTGTAGACTGGCATGGATGTCGTAGAAATCATCCCTGGCAAACAGGTGACTTGCAGTGGAGAATTTGAGATGGTGCAGTGAACTCTTTTATCTCTGTTATTAATGCCACAGTTGAAGATACATGCCCTTTCTTCATTAAATGATAAACACTCAGCACAAATTTGTGTGTTTTTATCTCGTGTAAACCTATTTGTTTGTGTTGGAAATATGGTACTTATAAGATTTTCTTTCATTTAATCATTATTAAAAATGTGTATATAATGTCTAACCCTATACTGCTATCGATATAGTGGCTCCTAAGATTTGAACATCTGACAGTTGGTACTGTGGTGTCACAGCTTCAGCTTATATTTGCTCATCATACTTGACAACTACTCCCTTAAACAAGCATAAGTAATAGTCAAGCATCACTTTATTTTATTCCATGTGATGTTGTTTCTCAAACACAAACAACAGCAGGCCTGTAAAGCACTACAGCCAGAAAAAATAAAATGTTGAGTCTTTACGCAATTTGAATCATAATTAGCTTTTTGATAAATAAGAAATTAAAAGAAGCTAAAGAATTTGCCTGATCGTACGGTAAACAAACATTAACACTGCTACAATTTAATATAGTTTTATATCATATCTTAGTCTATGAAAAACTCTTCAGCTGAAAATAGTGTAATTAAATACATGTAAAAATGAAAAACACAGAGCAGTTGAAAAAGCAGAGAAAAACAAAGAACCTGGGGAAAAAAAAAAAAAACTGGAATAACAAAACGGTTCAGAAGAGAAAATGGAGAAGAGCTCAGGAAAGGTTGATAACATGTTAAAGGGGACACATGCAAAAAACACTTATATAAGAGCTTAAGAGTGTTTATTACTGTGTTCTAAGTCCACAAGAATAAAAAAAAACAACTCTGGCACTTCTCCCAGAGTATTAAATGAGGTTTTGAAGTGAATTTGAGTTTTGTATAAATTATACGTCACAACAGAGAATGAAATCCCGCCTGCAAGTCTTCAACCCCACCCATGTCTAGACCTGATTTTCTGGGGCTTGCTCAGCTTCAGCCACAGGAAGAAAATAATATTTTTCTTTGACCGTAAAATGTCAAATGTATTTTTACTCATTTTATCATTATTTTATCTGTATTGTATATTTTTATACTGTTGCATATTGTGTTCCATTTATTTTTAATTTATCTTTACATGAGAGCTGCTACCTCCATTTTGTTGTATTCTGTGCAATGACAATAAAGTGGATTCTGATTCTGACAACAAGGAAGCCATCCTCAGAGTGAAATGCTCTACTGTCGGCTGTACTGGAGAGTATGTATCCCTCCAAAATATCCCAGTTTCAGAGGAAATACAAGATGTCTGGATTTACTTTATATAGGGTCATGTTTGCACATTGAGAGCAGAAGAAAAATGACATCCATTTGTGTAAATAAATAAGATGAATTATCAGACTGTTTAGTTTTTTAACAAACCAATTCTAGAGGGAATTTAGAGGGGGGATTTGGCCCCCTAATATAACAGTAGGGAAAAACTGGATTTTATGCCAAACAACAGCATGGTTAATTCAGGTGAACAGTTATAAATCTGACACGAAATTCTTTAGATCCATGTTGTCGTGGTCCAGCTTAACGTGGAGCAACAGGGATGTTGGTCAGAACAGGACCGAGGCTGTGTGAAAGAGTGACGATCAGGGTGAGTAATCAAGTTTAAAGAAGAGACTAAAAAAGCTAAAAAGACCATGTAAGGCCATGAACTGAGACATACACAAGGTGGATATGACAGCAAAAGTAACACACACAGCAGAGCAGTGGTGATGAGCAAAGACAAACAGGAGATGGAGAGGAGGGAAAGCAGTGGAGCATGGGTAATGTGAAGGGGAGAGCAGAAGGCTTGTAAATGTTAGATGAGAGAAGTATACATGGCAATGTGACTCACTGGAGCTGCCCTAGCACTTGTGAGGGCAAGTGTTTTACACACACACACACACACACACACACACACACACACACACACACACACACACACACACACACACACACACGGTTCCCCTTCCTGTCTTTCCCCTTAACACAGGCATTGCGCTGATTTTCAGCTGTAATTCTACTCTCTTTTAATGATAGTGAGAAATTCACAAACTTCTCTGTAAGATCACTTTTTTTCATTGAGTAAACAATTATATTTTTTAAATTAGATATTCATCCAACTTGAACCAAAATATAAGTTATTTTCACTTATAACTTGGTCTGTTTAACAAAAGTCCTATAGTTTCATAAAAAATCCTGAAAAAACGGATTAAATCGGCCTTTAATATTTGTAATTACATATAAGTACACCATATGCATGCAAACATGAGTTGCATGGAGCCTCCCTCTTTCCCCACCACTGCTTCTTGTGAACAAAGCACACCAGACAAGTACAGTGCTTTTTTTTCTTCCGCTGGATGGGCAGGTAAAATATTTATAAGTGTTTTAACCTTTGGCTAACCCCAGTGCTGCAATGCAAGAAGCTTCTTAGAAAGTTCCCAGGGAGATGGAGAGAAACTGGGTAATATACTGTAGCAATAGCTTGAAAGAGTGATTACTATATATGAAATTTGTTTAAATTTGTGTAAAAATCTGATTTGTTACACTGTAAGATATTACCAGGATTTCACAACATTTAACTGTAATGTTTCACAATAAATTTCTGTATTTTCACATTACAAGATTTTACTCTAATATTCAAAATATATTACTGTAATTTAGTATTTTATTGTGAAATTGATGTGTGCACAACAAATTACTGTGAACATCGCTTTTGACCGAATTTCACAAACATTTACTGTATTTTTGTAAAGTAAAATGCTGTATTCACACCATCTTTTGATATAACACAACATATTACAGTAAAATTTGAACCGGTGGTGCATTTAGGGACCGAGAGCAGCAGCGATTTGAACCAGTCAGTTGCATTTGGCGCGCACCGACAGAGGACAGAAAGAAGGTAAGGTGAAATTTTTTTAAAATATAAGGTAGCTTGACTTGCTATTAGGTGTGTGAGTTAGTAGATGAACGAATTAAAAAAAAAATTCTGGTCTTCGCATGTTGATAGGAGGCAATGTTCGAGTTATTTGGCAGAGAAAATGCGGTGAATTAACTACGAGTGAGCGCGAATGCGAAATAGCCCAGTTGCAGCAGCAGCTATCCAACATAATTTCCAAACCAAGCTTTGCCGCGCAGACAAGTAACTTATATCACTGGAAAGCTAAAATTATGCTCTTTTATTTCATGGTTTCACATGTAAACCGGAGGGCAATTTTTTCTTAAAAGTGAAAAAAAGAAAAAGGGACCGGTGATTTAGCCATGAATTAGCAAGAAAGTCGATGTTAAAATGGCCCTATAATCCTCGTTTCTGGACAATTTATTTTTAATATGCAAGTTAAAGTTGGGCATCGATGGGAACCAGGACTAACTTTCCGATTCTCCCGGAATAGTTCAATTTTAAAACTTTTATTCCTAGTTTCGATGCCCAGTCCGCCGAACACCAACGAAGAAGAGTCTGCAGAACACCAACGAAGAAGAATCCGCCGGGAGTGTTTGCGCTAATAAATATCACGGCTCGTTGCAACCGTTTTTAAAGATCTATCATGCACGCGAGGGTGCGCGACAAACATGATTAAACCCTCTGGGTTCATTGTGTGCAAAGTGCCGCATTTTTGACGCGCTGTGCCGGCCTCTCCCTCTGCAGCCTCTTCCTCCGGCTCAGCGTAGCGCCACACTCCGTTTCAAATCCGTAAAGCAAAACAATAAAACAGGTCTTATCTAAAAAATGATGCATCTAACAAGTTATACTCGACCTGAAACAGTGGATCAACCCAAATGCAATTATCTAGCTAACGTTAAGCAATGTGGTGTTTTTTTCATAGGCAATCAACCTGATATAATATTTATATTCAAGTTCATAGATGTGATATGTATTTACCACGTATTTACTAGTTAAAAACAGGCCTGTGAGAAATTCATAGTCAAGTAAAAATAAAAAAAAAGTAAAATGTTCATAAAATATAAATTCATGGAAAAGTTTAGACTATTTCATCCAGAAAGACCTCTGTTTAGCTTTCTCATTTAAAACGTGTTAACTTTAAAAAAAAAAATCCTGCCTCTTAAAAGAATCGAAATCATTAGGAATCGAAATGTTCAAATCAAATGATGCCAAAACTTAATGTAAATCCAGACGGGTATAAATGAATCGATATTTTTTTTACAAACCTCTTTTTTTATTTTTTTACATCAATCCTCCCTGTAGGCCCTCAGATAAGCCTCTGCTAGAAACGGACGGACTGGGCAGACATAATCCACCATGGACAGGTATATTGTCCATGGTGAATTGTGTTGTCGCAGGGAAATTTCCTCCCGCTCATCCTTTGCAATTTCCACAAATGTTTAATTCCAAAATGTTGTTGAGAGCGCGCACATCAGCTGTTGTCACCCGGATGTGTTTTAGCCCGGTCCTTAAGTTTGTGGCGTCCCCACACTGTATGTACATCTTGTTCACGTAGCTAATGTTACTTTGTCGCTTCCCTCCGTGAAGCTCCATCTGTTGTTTTATCATCACATGCGTGTTAGCTGCTGGTAGCGATGAAGTAAAGTCAGGTTTGTGACCAGTATTTTACCGTTGCTCACACACTATCAAAACAAAAGACAACTTATTCTAATAAGCTAATGTAAGCACTTTGAATTATTGTGTACATGAAATGTGCTATATAAATGAAGTAGCCCTGTCGCATGATCAGTTGATCATGTCCAAACTGTCATTTTTCTGTGGCCTAAGACTTGATAATTTAGTCTTATGCATTGCATG
>JAOXYM010000007.1:17450764-17466774 GCA_028567055.1 Leptatherina wallacei | reverse complement strand
GAAAGAAAGAAAGAAAGAAAGAAAGAAAGAAAGAAAGAAAGAAAGAAAGAAAGAAAGAAAGAAAGAAAGAAAGACAAAGAAAATGCTTTAAAATATGATGGAAATCAAGAGAATTCTATTTATCAATGTTGTAGTTAAATTTTCTTTCTGGAATAGATTCTTGAAATAGGCTTGCAGCTTAAATAAAACAACTGATGTGTCTCCACTTTCATCAAAGAGCAAATATTTATTGTTCGCACTTTGACCACAGTTGACCTACTGATGTAAATACAATACAAAAGATTGGAAAAGAATTGAAGACTTGTTTTGTGGGAATGTCTAACAGTCTTGATTAGTAGGAGGGAGACTGCTGACAGTTCAATGTCCTCTCTACAGACAACTTACCAAAAACAGATGGCGGCCTTTCATTTTGCAAACTCAGAGAAGTTTTCACACTTCAGTCTTAGAGAAACATCTGATTTGAATCACATTTGTTTGATCAAAAACTGCCATTCTTATTTATCATTGCATATTATTTTAATTATGATGAGAGCTTCCCATTTTAGACAATGTCCCTTGAAGAAATAAAAAGACGGGAAATAAGAGAATCTTGCCAATTAAATACAACCTTGAAAGAGTGTGCTGATTAATTTCCTTGTCTTTTGATGGTAGGCATTACGTTTTGCAAATGTAAAAACAATGAGAAAGAATTACAAAGAAACATGTAAACAGATGGCTTCCTCAAAGAACATCTAAACTAACAAAAAAGTATGAAGACTGAAGAACGGAATGGCTTTCTGATTATTCTTGCAGAAACCATTTGTCTGACATAAGCTGAAAAACTTTTTGGATAATTCTTGACTAACAATTAATCCGTTCATTTTAGTTTTAGATCCATAATGTCTATTTCCAACCATTTTCTTTAATATAAATGATTTAGTCGCTTAACAGAAATGTTAAAAAGGAATAATTCTCACAGCATTTTTCTTTTCCTAAAGCTACTATTTTTATGCAAAGTATACATTATATTTATATATATGTGTGTTGTTGTAATAAAGATGATAATCAAAACCTTTTTTTATTGTTGTTTTACATTGAATTGTAATTTTTCACCATAGTTTTTTTCCATGAAATTACTGAATTGTCTGTTTTGATTTTCATTAATAAATCAAAAACAAATTCTTCACTCTTTGAATACTCTTTAATTCTACTTTTAAATCACAGCAATAATACCAAATGATTAAAAAAATAAATTATTTCACATGAATTATAAAGCAGCAATTATGTTATATTTGAAAACTCAAAAGTTTAACATTGACCTATATTTCAACACTTGCTTTAACACGGAAGCCCCTTTATTGTAATAGTTTTAATCTTAACTAAATATCAAGAAATAGAAATGTTCTAAATTATTATTCTACACCATTAATCTGCAGATTAACTTATTCAATGAAATTTAATAAACTAAAAGTCAAAGAGTTTATTTATGTAGCGGTTAGAACTTCTATTTGTGCAGCTTTAGCAATGCAAACATGGCTTAGATTTTTTGTTTGTTTTGTTTTACTTTTTGTTTGCAAATTTTTTTAAGAGCACATTGATTTAAAAAAAATTACGCTGATGAGGACATTATAGTGAGGATAATTAACTGAGCATCAGCATACATTAACAAAATGCACTTAAAAAAGTGAGAGGCCTGCAATACAACAGGCCTTATTTTCATTATGTTGAGTTAAACTGATTCACCTAAAAGTTCTGGTGACATATGTACCTTGAATGTACCTCAATTTAGTCCAGCCATAATTCTAGTGTACAAGAGAAACATGTCAGAGTCACAGCACTGATGAGAAATAAATAGGGGAAAAGGGTTATGTGGATGCTCTTCAAAGAAGCGTCAATTTCACACCGACAAATTAAACCACCCTTAAAGGCACATGACTGATAATCCTGCTTTTTGGACGTCAGGCTTTTTCTTTGACATAGTTAAAATTAAAAAAATCTGATATATTTAATGATATTATGTTAGGAGATACATTTTTCAAAGTGATATGCATGTTGTTCTACAATAAATCCGCTTTTAACAATTTTGAGACTAATTTGTTAAAGATATGCCCAAAGTTATTAATTGATCATCTATAAATCAGTCTTTTTGGCTGTGGCTTGTCTCCACCTCATTTTTCAAATAACAAAATTGGTCACCTATTTCATATTTACCTGTTTCAAAATCATGACACATCATAACTGTCTCAACTGTGGGCTACCATACGCTCTCTACATTCTGTACAAGGAATATCTGCTTCATGTCAGGTAGTATTTGCGCAGATGACTTTCACAATATGGGACGTGCACACATGCTGCTCCCAGAACTGATGTCTACTTGTAGGAATCTATCATGAAAGTTTGATGTGAGGAGATTTTGTAACATTTTGCTATTTTTAGAATAATACATATCTGGAGTTGAGGTAGATGATTGACAGCATCCATCATCTATGCTGTTAAGTGAATGCTAAAATTGTCCAAATCTAATAGAGTTGAGAATATTTAATAAAATGATATTAGTAATGCTAGTATTATTTCTGTTTTGAAAAGAACATCAGACATTTTATAATTAAGATTTGTCCAGCATCCTATAACCAGAGAGCTGACTGCCAACATCCTGCAGCCTGTTTATAGTGACATCTCATTGATGGTCAATAGGCTCCTGCCAGAGTGCGTCTTTATTAGCTGCACTGCTGGTGTGCACTCCCCGGTAGAAGCAGTGACAGCCTTCATCCCTCCTCTGTGTCCCTCCTAATACTAAGCCTTGGATTTTAAGGTAAGGCAGTTTCGGGGCATAACAAGTGCAACAAAGCAAAGCGAAAGCAAAGTTGTAGAGCAGAAGGCCACACTCCATAGTATCTTTCTTGAAAAAACAAGTGCACCACACAAAGTGCTTTTTGATTTTGATTTTTTTTTTAAAAGGCACGTCACAGTGTCTGCTTTAACTGGCACACAGTCTGGTTTTAGCTTTGAAAAAGTTATGGTTTAATAACAGTGAGCAAAAGGCTACCTGTCAAGTGTGTAAAGTCCATTTTTGAGCGAAAAATGCAAAAATACTAAAAGCTCCTAAATAAGGCAAACCCCTACTCCCTTAAATAAGATTAATACAATTTCACATTTTGTTAGATTATTAAGTAAAAGATAATAATAATTTAAAAAAATAAACACTCGCTATAATGAATCAGATATTATTAACTTAAAATCTGAAGATTGAATTCTTATAGCGAAAAAAGAAGTTTCCTCCTGGGGAGCACCAGGAGGTGCTGTAAAGCAGTTAGCCTTTGATAGCACAACAGCAGCAAAAACAAACATGGCTGATGAGGGGGGCCATAGCCGAAAGTAGTTTATACTGGTTCAGAGAGTCAATGCAACATTTACGCTTGAGGAGCTTTTTGAGCCTCAAGCGTCAATATTGGAAAAGCTCCCCTTGCATGCCCTCCTGCATGAGGCTCAAACAGGAGATGCACCCTGCCATGACCTCAGCTCAAATATTAAAAGTCTTGTTGAAAAGTGAGCACTGTTGTTAGCATGATAGCCAAGAAGCACTGAGCACTGCTTAGCACCCCACAACGTTATGTGTCGTAACCAATGTAAAGCTGCATCTTGTTCTAGTGAGGCAAGCACGAAAAGACTGGACTCTTGTGTTGTTGAATTTATGTCAGAACCTTTGTGAATGATATTTTTATTTGAAAAGTGCCCACACTGTTAACTCACATTTATATTCTCAAAAAAGTTGGGGCATTTCAACTATGTTTCTTAATCTGAGCGTTGCAACCAGTTTCAGTCCATGTCAGTATGTCCATCTTCACATGTTAACACAACCAAATCTAGCTATGAAGTGACAAGATGGGAAAAGATTGGATTTTGTTGTAAACGAGTGAACTGACTGAGGCAACAAAACAGTGCTGAAGGCATGGTCCCTTGAGTCCCAGATTAAGCTTGACAGAATGTGATAAACTAAAACACGAAGTGAGACGACCTGGTCCTCCTTCGTCCTCATCTGAAGTGTTAAACCTCACCCTGACTTTGTAACGCTGAGGCTTGTGAGTCACAACTGTGAAGATATAATGTTATTTAAACCCAATCTGTCACCAAATGGAGCGAAAAAAAATGCTTGCCAAGTGTACAAGTCTAACATCACTACTCATGAGACACACACTCCCACGCACACTAACACACGCACACACACTTCCCTATCTCCATGTCATTATACTGACACAATCTGCAATTTATAAAAAAGTGAATTCATAGAGTTGTCATTAACACGATCACTTTCAAAGGTCAGGTTAGACATTAGGGAGTAATTGACAGACGTATCAACACTATTATGTCACTTAATACGACACAATTATGTGAAATAATTAGCCCTGTCGCCGTCAGGTTATTTCAGTAATAATGATAATAAAGAAAAATCTGAAAATATTTTCTTAATGTGATAACATAGAGTAATAAGTCATTTCCCAGTGATGAATATTACAGCAGGCCTCATGGGTCTTAGCTGCTGCCTCAGCGCGTGACCCATTTTGTGTTTTAAGCGAACCAGAAACATTGCTAATTTTGACAGTTCAGTTCACGGGTACCCAACCCGTAACAAGTCTGCCACCCTCTGCAGCAATATTGAAGTCTGTAGTGACAGACAAGAAGCGCTGGCATGGCAGTGCCCTGATGGTGCCCAGGTGGTGCTTTTGGTTATGAAAATGCATGTTGCCTCATGCCCACAATAAATGGATGGATGGATGGATGGCTGCTGTCCACCAAAACTTAGTTTTGGCTTTCATATTGGCATTCAATAAGATATTCAGAATTTTTCCTTGAGTAAAGCCTCACAGTGAATATACTTTTAATAATTTTGTATTTGTGGTATCAAATTTTATTATTAAATCTTTATTACTACTTCAACATATGCAGTATTTGAATGCTCAGCCTGGTCAAAATTCATATAATTTTACCTGCTAACCGTTAAGTGTTTTAATAAAATTTAAACGTTGGGTTACATAATACTTAGCGATGAATCAGTCAACAAATATATAATAGTTTTTTTGCTTTTATATAAGTAAAATGTCTGTCTGAAAACTGAAAATTCACTACAGGTGTCGGATAAATGTAGCGACATAAAAAACACAATACGTCAGTACAAAGCATAATTGGTAGAAATAAATTTTTCAGATAGAAAAAAAATTTTTTTCAAGTAATGTTTTAGCTAATAAAAGGATATATTTTAATTCTATCATTTTAGTGACTTGTCAATAAATTTGCTGCCAATAGATTTGAATATTTTGCATGACAGTTTTTTCGTAACGTAATGCAAAAAATATTCACAAACTAGTAAACCCTAGATTCTCAATTAACACAATACGTAGGCTTTTTTCTAAAATATATATCCCAGTTTAGTATTAAATAATATGCAACAAAGTTTGCCATAAATTCAGCGTAAGTTAAAGCATGGTCCACTTTTGTGCATAATAATGTTTAAGCATTTTGTCTTTGAAATTTAAAGTTTTTGATATGTTTCATTGTGCTTATAATAAGTATATTATTATTATTATTAATATTCCCACTCTTGAAGGTGAGCCCTACACACTACTCAGGGGGTTTGACTTCATCTTAATAAAGGTCAAGGGATTCTACTGAATTACTTTACACCACTTTGTTTAAATCAGCACGTCTGTGGAATAATAGAATGGGCTAACTTAAGTACACTTAAGATATATCATTCAGACATTTGAATTCAAACTGTTGAGAGAGGTGGCATTTGCAACCACAGGCCACATTAAGTGCCAGCAACATGGCTGCTGGGCTTGAAAGGATAACAATAATCTAAAAGAACAGAAATTACAATTTGCCAAATGAAACTGGCAAAGAATGCAGGGCGTGTGCGTAGCAGTGGGCTGCTTTTTAAAGACATCTGCTGATTGCACAGTTTGGGAAGGCCTGCTAGAGAGGACCCTGGCAATAGAATGTGTAAAGAGACTGGGACTTCAGGACTACCGCTGAAAGAACACAGTACTCGGACACTTGCGGCCAGTCACATGAATCCATAAAGATGTGAAATGGAGAGTTGCATTCTCTCTGTTTTATACAACAAGAGAACATGGGCTGCTCAGAGTGGCAGAATAATATTAGGCTGCCAAAATGTAGTCAAGGGCTCTCATTTTGTTCTGACCTACGACTTGGCAGGTATACCAAATATCCAGCATAGGCTGAATCGAATTTTTCTCTGCTATTGTGAAGTGTTATCAGAAATGGGGGGAAGAAAACCGCTTTCCTGATGGTGCAATCTGGAACATTTATACTCCCTTCATGAATCAGATGTGCTGTGTTCACCTTCTGAACATGGTGGCAAATTGGTGTCTGTCTTGGCTGATGGTGACATTCCTGTAGACAAGTCTGACCACATGTATCCCAGCATGATGTTGTGCCAGTACTCTGTGAGGTAGGCAGAGAGAGAGACCTGCTTCAGGCGTCCCTGACACTGAGGGTATCTTCCTCCACATGACATCAAGGCCAGCCCTGAAAGCAATGACACACGGCATTAAGAGCCTCACACCTAACAGGGCCAGATCAGTGTAAACAGGCAACACCTTCACCTTTCTGCTATGCTGCTTTTAGATTTAATATTGAATCAGTATTACTTTTGCCACCCATGTAATTTGCTCATCAAGCATTACATGATGAAATATATCTTCAAGGTTCATTTCAAAGAAAGTAAACTTTTTTTTCAACTATGATAAAAAATATGAACGAAGAACTATGAAGAACAATAGCTGAACTACATAATATTGAATTAAATCAGAACCCTCTGAGCAAAATTATTCTGAATTAGCTAGAATTAAAACGAAAAACATTTGCAATGCAATTATATTTTCAATGTAGCTGCATCAGAGAAAAAGTTTCATTTGAGATTTGTTTGGATATGTTGCTCATTTGTCAAACACAGGGCCAGCAACTGACGACTCAGAGAAGAAAAATACGGACTGGAGAGAGTCAGCTATCTGTTCTTTCATCTGTTTTCTTTTATCACATGTCTATAAATATTGGCTGGAACAACCTTTCCTCAGCGGGCTGCAGGTACTTTTGTTTTGCAAAAGTGCTCATTACAATTAAGTAGAGAGTTATTTTGAGAGACAGCAATTTGAAATAGGTCTTTAATGTGTAACTGGGCAAGCGTAAGTGTTTTTATCAGTAGATTATCAAATAAATAGTGTAATTAAGTCTTAATTGAAGCATGCCTTTAAATAGTCTAAAACTTAACACTATCAGCAGTGAGCAGACATGTTTACATTGAGCTCAGATTTCGTCAGAACATCTGAGGGCATCTGGTTCTACCTCTGCTGAGCCATATGTGTCCCTGTGATCATGTTTAGCCGATGTGTCCTGTGTGTTTTCCCTAAGCCTTCTCACTCCCCCTGACCTCTCACCCAGGTTCTCTCTTTTCTTTTGTTGTTCAGGTCAGAGTCCACACACTCATACCTCACAACCACATGGTCACATTTTGGTATGCAGATACACAGACACAGGTAAGTCTGGTTCAGGTGCACCCCACAGTGATCCTGACCCACTCTGGTTCACCCCACAGCTCTTGGGGCCCAGCAGGTTTCCAGCTCGGGTCATAAGAGGCCTCAACATCCCAGGGATGAGACTCCACACTGGCATGAAGAAGAACGTTTGATGTGGCCCAACATTGTGCTATGTTACCATCTTACTATGCTTTTAATTAGGTCCAGCAGCTGCTACTTCCTGGTTGTCAGGCAATGGCAAACTCTACTGTCTCTGTAATTTCTTACAGGTGACTGTCAGTTGAATGTCAGCTTGGTTGGTAGCGGCACGATGTGTGTTCTCCTTTGAGTCAGGTGATACAACTTTAGAGTGTAGTATTCTTGTTTACCAAGTTAATTAACTGTGAAGGGACTAAAAAAGATCTGAATGAAAAACAAAAATGCTCACAGCGCCATAAAGTCCACAGCATTTTTTCCAAATACGTTATGCAAATATGTCTCCAAGTGCTAATCCTTGCCCATTATTACCAGCCGTGATTGCCGAGCTGGTATTGTTTTTCACCTTGTGACTGAGCTTGTGTGTTGTCATGGTATAATGCAGGCTTTGAGACCCCTACTGTAGTCGGTAACTACCACAAAGGCAGTTTTGAGCACTTTGGCAGGTGTTTATTCAGCAAGTCTCTAATTGGATAGATATTTTCACCATGATAACATCACAGCCATGCAACACATAGTCCCAGAACTTTAAAGGTATGTAGTTGAGACGCAGAGGCCAGGTTCAAAGACAGCTATGGTCGGAGTCAAGAGAAATGTAGTAACAGCTGTGGATCAGAATATTGCTATGTGACTATTTGCGTCTGTTTTTATGTTTGTTTAGTTTAATTATATGAATTCCTTGTCTGTTTGCAAGCATATGCAATCATAATAAACAGACAGCAAAATTCCTCAGGTGACTGTTAAAAGTGCCACCCTCCAATTTTATTATCGTTCTCCAGCTTGCACAAAGACAATTCAAGCCCCAGAAATTGCCCTCTGAGGACAAACTGCTAGAAACTGATCTCTGATTCAATGAGCGTACCTTGTTCCCTGATCTCTTTTGTCACTCCTGAGTTGGTGGACCTTTCCTTAAAACTCTGCCAAAGATTTTTTTAAAAAAGAAATGGAGCCTTCGCAGCTTGCTATGGCATACTAATACCCTGGACTCATTAAATTAATGGGGGCCAGATTTCTCTTACAGAATGTGCACTGATGCCCTTTGAGTTTGCCGGGGCTAGAGGGTGTGCAGCACTTTGAAAGCCCTGACCGGCATATTGAACATGCTTTAATAGAACCCTTTTGAGACTCCTAGTAGGATGCTCAGTAACTCTTTGCCTTCAAGTTCCCGCACATCTCTGTGTGATCTTGTCAGATAGCCTCTCTATCCTCAGATTCAGGCTGGAGAGGGGGAGGGGACCATTTGCGTTAAATGAGGCCAGAGGTGTCCGTGTCTCAGCAGAGGCCATTCTTTCCTGGAGATGTGTATCTTTGAGACATGGTGCTGAGCAAGCTTTGATGTAGAAAGGTGCTCAGTGTAAGACTCTGAAACAGAAGGCTTACAGGCTGGCATTCAGTTAGATTCCCTTCAGGGACAAGAGTCCGGTCTCTCCTTGGACTGTCCATACAGGATTGATTTAATTACTCCACTCATCCAACCACTGACAGGGATAAAATAAATCCAACCCCTCAAATAGCCATTATAAATGCCACTGCCAATGTGAAGATACCACTATGAAGCACTTTATGATGAAGGTAAGCTGTGGGAATTTAGAAAATCCACTCTCATAGCCAAAGGTAGCAATAGCAGAATTTCAAGGAGTAAAGGGCAAAGGGAAAGGTTCTGTTTTATCAGCAGTGTATTATAATGGATATGACTTAATATAATGGGAGAAATAGAATATTAATATATAATTTTTGCATATTTGCCCAACAGCAAAAAGATGACTTGATAAGAAAAAAAGCTGATGAACCCTCATTTGCATGACAAAAAGTCCCTTTAGAGTACTAATACATTACCCTCATACTTACCACTATCAGAAGTTCCTGATATTAAGATAGAGACCGATTATTCTCAGTAAAATTGAGATTATAAGATGAGAATGTTTTAATATTCAGAATTCTTTATATGGTAACAATCAACTAAAACTGAATGTTTTTTGCAGAGCTGAAAGGACATTTTGATGTAATTATAATCTTTCCTTTTGATTTGCTCTGTCATTTTGACTTCATGCTCCTGAACTCTAAGAAACAAAAAAACATCCCTGACACATGATGACAATTATAAACAGTTTAGAACAAGGAAAGAGGACTCATCCCAACGGGCTGAAATAGTTTTTAAACTCAGACAAGTGGCTGACAGGAAGATGCAGCACCTGAGCCACACAATAAAGCTCTAGCTGTTGAACACAGAGAATAAACAGAAATCCTGTCGAGCAAAAAGTGGCTGACTCAGGTGCACAGCAGAGCTAGCATCTCATCACTCGACTACAACTGTCTATCTCTCACTTCCTCTTTATCTGTGTATTTGCATGTGATAAACAGTACAATGTAACACACTCTTACAGAAATTCATGTTGGGCAATCATTTTATTTACAGATTTTGTTTTGACAGTAATGATTTCATAAAGCCTTTGATTTTAGCTCAGTCACCATGGCTGAAACATTGCTGGATATCGTTGCCCATTAGCGATTCCATAATCAGAAAGAATGCACTGTTATAATGGCTGATACTTACCACACTCTGACTCTAAAGTGTGGTAGTAATTTATCCTTTTTCATCATCCTGATGCAACTCACACAGTGACAAGAATCCATATCTGTGGTATCTGGCAACAAAGTCGTTGTGGGGAGGGGGGTCGCATAATTTGTCATCACAATCAGAAAGAAGATGATGGTTACTAAGCAGGTGGGGTACCATTTTACTCCCACTAAGAGATCTTGTGAGGATGAAAACTCATGAGATTGTATCAGTTATCAAATATGCACAGATATGCTAAGCATTCAATAAGTCTCCTGAGTTTAAATAATTTCATGAGGAAAGGTAAAAACAGTTCACTGATTTGATCCTTATATAAGCCGTCTACTCCTGTCATAAGTCTTTCTCAGAGTATGGCTTAAGCACTTCAAAGTTAGGTACTACATAGAGAGCATGATTCATTTGGCAGCTCGTATTGTCCAGCCTCAAAAACCCAAAGCAACCCAGAGGCTCACTTCAGAGAAGAGAAAGAATTTGGCTTGAGCTTAGGCCGCCCATCCCCATCCCCATCCAGAGATGGGCTCTTTTTCATCTTATCACAGTCTTAGCGCATTGGTGTGGTGACTATGTGCTTCACAGGTGGGAGTCTGCCTCTGTCAAATAAGTGAGCTCACTAAGGATGGGATTTGCCGCTGTTATTTTTCTATTAGGGGAGAATTATGCTAAGCCTTCAGAGGCCATCTTTGTGTTGCTATGGCAGCCTATATTTCCTACCGGGTTGCGACCTTGAATGACTACAGTGCAAAGCCAAGTAGGCCTAAAACCCTTTGAGGATTAGAACCAGTGCCTCATAGTTATGCAAAACAACTCTGATATGATTGAACTTTGAATGGATGAATGACAAAGTTTATTGAGATCGCCTCTCTTTTCTTCTGATTATTGTCATTTGATTATTCCCAATCACTTGGCTTCAAATGCAGCTTTCATATTGCCATTGTTTTGAACAACTCTAAGAGCTTCTCATGTCCACCCACCTCATTTCACCAACACATAAATGAGTAAAATCACAAATATATGATGATTGTAATACATACATATCATTGAAGTTGGAATATTATGAGAAAACCCAGCCCTTCAACTGGCATTTATGAAGCAGGGCCATTTTGACAAAGGCTGCACCAATAGATTTTTCATTTCATTATTTTTCATTTTTTCTGTTGATTAAAATTTTCTTTAAATGCCAGTACATGTTTATTTCAACCAATGCAAAGACAATTTTCAGGAGACTATTTCATCTCTAATCAGTATGTTGATTGTAACATGCATCAAAGTATAAACACTGAAAATACTAAAAGCTATAGATCCCTTATTTACTGCCAGTTGGGAATAACCCACCCCCCACCTTCCCCTTCAGCTGGCACAATCATTTTCAACTTAATCCTTTTTCGGTACCACAACCACTCAGTTTGTGTTCTCGAAAGCAATTTCACAAATCGCAGGTCAAATTTCACGTGCAGCCAAATCAATAGAAATTTTCTTTTTCACTGAATATTGTCATAATGTTTCAAACTGTTTTCAGACCAGTCACCAAGGCCTCAAGTCCTTTTGGAGGAACATATAGACAGCTACTCAAAGCTGACACAGCGATGAAGCTTTGAAAGTAAGAGACTGACACTATTGTGGTCACAAAGCACAACAGGAGACTACTTTGAAGAGGAAAATGCTTTGAGTATTGGATTTCACTTCAGAAATAGCGGCCAGAGAGACGAGCTCAACTATTAGAGGTGTTGAATTGGTATACATTAAACAACAAAACTACGTTCATGACAGGCTACTTCCTTGACTATGTCCAAACAGAAATAAGGAAAAGTCAAACTCTGCTACAACGATATAACCCCATATAAATAAATGTTGATGTTTATTTAGTTTTTTTTCTTTTGTTGGTTTTCTTTACTTCTGCATCTTGGAAAGGTGTGGGTTTAGGATGTAAACAAAAAAGTTGATAGTACATCCAAGGAGAGAGAACTGTTTTTTTACTTTAAATAAAGTACTGTTATGACTTGTTGGCATTTAGGGAATTGATCAGTCTCAATCCCAAGCTACATTTCTGTCAACTGGCAGGTCTGTGGAAGCTGACACATTTTCTGACAGTGTCTTGTCAATGACTGCTTGAGTGAAATCCCTAGCCATGTTTGCTCACTGCCAAAGTGGTGTCTATCATCTTATTTTTGACAAATTTGTCATAGCCATCTCTCCATCTAATTGGTCTTTGAGGTTCCTGTAAGACAAAGACTGCTAATCTTAGTGTGTATTTGAACAGTGTTTGCCACTGAGTACTTCTCAAGTCTTTCAGGTTGTGTTCGAGAAAGTTTGAAAAACATGACAGCCACATTTTAGGTGCTCTGATGTCACTCAGCCTTTTAGGCTTTAAAGTTCACTCAATATGAGGTTTGGTCTTCTTTGATGTGAGGTCTCTAGTGATGCGATTTTAGCATGCTATCTGCCTGCTGTTCTCTGTCACCCACTCCTGCAAAGACTGACATGGGAGCTGCCAGAGCTGAGATTCAGTCTTTTATTCCTGGTGACTACAAATTAAAGATACAGGGAAGGTAAATTTTGGCAGCACCATGACAAGTAGAACATGCAAACTTCTACCAGTGTTTACTTCTGTAAGACCCAAACACTTAAAAACCTGAAACAGACTTGTGCTGTGATTCTGATATATATTTGTGTTTATGAGAAGACAATGGGGTTATTTTTAATGTCTGGTAAATGTTAGAAGCCTCTACCCTCTCGAGTAGCATCCAAACAAAGATATCAAGTAGAGCTTTGGTAATGCAACTCCAGATTAATTTCCATAAACAAGCTCACCTGCTCTCTTGTTAGAGGAATAAAAAAAACTGGAAAACATTCATGGAAGTTTATTTATGACACATTCATTTAAGTTTAAAATATCCCCCAAAACAATCTAAAATTCATTTCGTGCTCATTATGCAACATTCCCAGTCTGAACCTGAGATTGTGAAGTTGCAGTTCTGTGAGGAAGGGAGGGAGGGAAGGAGGGAGGGGACGTTCGATGATACAGATCTAGTAATCTTGTTTTATGCTTATGGCGGCGAGTGTAGATCCTCCGCCCCCCTGCAAGGCGACGCTCACCTGAAAAAGCAACGGGAGCTCCACATGACTCCTCAGCTGCATACATCTCCGGGTCCTGGGAATTGGGAATTAGTGAGGATTAGAGCAGAATATTTCAATTTAGCAGAGGAATTTACCTGGATGTGCCAGAGTAATTACCTACCCCCTTCTGGAAAAAAATACAATTATGGAGACAGTAAAACACACCTACAGACGGAAATGATATAAATGGCTCCTAGTCGATTAAAGAGGTAATCTAACCAAGAACAATAATTTAAAAAAGAAAAAGAAAGAAAACTTCGTAGCATACCAGGTTACGAAACTGTTAAAAGGTGATAGAGCTGAAAGATGTAGATAATGCACCGCTCTCAACTAGCCTACTCTTGAATCATCGGTTTTGGATTTCCTTGTTTTATTCAGTTTAATACAATTCTTTATAGTCTGTTTAACTTGCTGGGTGTAGATGGAGAGTTTAAAACAAAAAAAAAAATCGCTTTCCATTTCAGCCAGTTTGTTTGTCATGAAGTTTAATAGGTAGCTACAGAGGAGTTTAGACAAGTGTTTACCCTTAGAATTATTATAAAATGAATATGAAATAATTACAGCAGAAAAAATGCAGTCATTTGTTTGTGCGTGTGGATCATAAAAGCAAACAAGAAATGGAAAAGGAAAAAAAACTGAAGTGACTGTGCTAGTTGCTCTGATTATTTTGGAAATTACGAATCACGTTAGTAATTTAACGGAACCATGCAATTTACAATAGATTGAACTTGAAGTTGAAAATATTTTTGCTTGCATGTTGACAATTTCCTGGATTCTTAAATAAATTCAGTTTAGACACTTTATATAGCTTGGATGGGAATCTATGCACCAACACCATTTTAATTTTACTGAGACGCAACTCTTTTGATTAAATATGCGTTTATTTATTGATGATATTTTTCTTTTATTTTTAAAATTCCTTTTTCTTTTTTTCTTTATGACACCAGCTGACTTACTTAGTAAAAAGGATGTAAAGGTTTGGTGGTTGTTATGCAAACGAATGGGCCAGTTGTTTACGTTGCGTCTAAATTCATAAACAAAAGGCCCTTATTAAATTTCAAATATAAATTTGATTAATTTCTATATAAAAATGCATCACACATTTGTGACTGATGTTTTCAATGATTCTGCCAAACTAAAACTTCATTCAATGTTCGTTTAATAAACTCCCAAATGAAATTACAATCATTTACACTGCGTAAATACAAGTAAGTCGCTGCATTGTGTTTTTTTTTGTTTGTTTGTTGTTGTTGATCAATCACTTTTCCTTCGTTCAAGAGTGAGTGGAAATAAAAAGTGTACCTCAGTCCGGTTTGTGATGATCGGAGGACGAAGCGGAGGCCCTCTGTGGGTATAGCCCGTGTAAACAGGGCCCTGTGCATTGTGTCATTTAGGTGGATTAGCCCTTGCTTTTGTTGGGCAGGTTGTGTATACACAGACACTGATTCAGCTCTCCTAAAGCCAGTTTGGCCCATGCAACATTAAGGAAGCCTTACATTCTCCAACTCTCTCCGGAGATGATCTAAAAGGAGCATTCCCTTTGACGCAGCAAAGCTTTCAGGTGGTTGTTTTCTTTTGTAGAAATGTAGAAATGCAGAAAAGTTTAAGTCGGTTGGAGGTTCCATCATCAGCACGCTTCAAATGAAACACAGACATTGTAGAATTCCCAGCTACATACAGAACTGTAATCCAATAAAATCATCTGGGTAAATCTATTAACCTGATTTGATTTGGCACTATGACGTTTATCAAGAGATTTGGCAATATTATGCAGCAGACTTTTAGTGTGGTCTCATTGGCCTCCCGCAGCGCTTTCACAGGAGTGCACACATGCTGGATTTAGGTGTGCAAATATAATGATTTACGCACATTGCCTTATAATACATAATAACCCCAATATTTCGTCCAATTAAGTCAGACAGTTAAACGGCTGATTTAGTGGCGGTGCTAAAAAAGGAATAAAGAAAAAAAAAGATAAAAAAAACCGACTATAGACTATCTTCAGGTTGTATCAGCCATCTTAATTAGATTTCTTAAATTAGAAAAAAATGTAACAGGTATACCCGTCCTATTATTCCAATACGTCATTTTGCTTTTATCTATTTATTTAGATTTTGTGGGTGGTGAAGAAAAATAGGTCTTTTTTAATTGGAAAAGAAAAGGAAATAAATCAAAGGAAAGGAAAAGCAAAGTAAAAAAGAGAAGAGGAAAGAAAAGAACAGAAAAGAAAAAAGAAAAGAAAGTGTTATACTCCCCTCCTTTTGCTTTTTACCGAGAAAGCAACAGATGTTTGAGATGGATGCGGGAAATATATATCCGGACACCTTGGACTACATCTAACATCTCGTCCCTTTTATCATTTTAGCCGCTAAAATAAAACTGATTGGAAATTTGTTTTGACCCAGATTTCATATGAGAAGCTCAACAACAAACACGTGGAAGGCCTGAAGGCCCACGGTCTGACGTGTTCGTGATGATCAATTTACCTGTAGCATCGATGTGTCACTTGTTTTTACGCCAGAAAAGAAATATTTTGATATCCGCTTCTTTCTTCCCCCCCCCCCCCCCCCCCCCCCCAACCAACCCCCCTG
>JAOXYM010000007.1:17434962-17450664 GCA_028567055.1 Leptatherina wallacei | reverse complement strand
TCCCCCCCCCCCCCCCCCCCCCCCCCCCTCCAGGTCATAGGCTATAATCTTGATAGTATAATCGGTTAAAGAACTCATTTAATATAGATTTAGAAAAAACATTGAGACTTTGACTATATTGTCTTTATTCTGATTTCATCTTTTGGTTGACCCATTGAGGAAGCAAACTGTTTCAATCATTTTCATTTTTCCAATATTGAGCAAATTATAGAAAATTAACTTATTGGCAAAAATATATCAATAAATAGACGCGGAGGGATAAATTAGAATTAAAGTTATGCTTGTGGCAATCATAGTCATTGTTTAGAAGTTCTGACTGACTTTGATTCTGCTTATCATTGATTTTGCGTCTTTTTTCCTGTTGGTGAATGAGCGCACACAGTCAACATTTGGTGATAACGCCAACAAAAAGGAGAACACAGTAACGAATATGACACGTTAATTACTGCCATAAAGGACACATGAATAGATCACTCCACAATCTGAACTAATCGAGACTTAACTGTCCTGCAAAAAGATGTAGGTTAACATACAAACCAAATTCAGATACTTAGAAGGAATAAATATTGGCATAGAAGTTTATTCTAAATGTAGAACAATTATTTGTTCATAAAAAAAATTGAAAATTAAATGAAGCATTTTTCTCAATGACAATGCATGAAAAAATGAAGTTTTTCAATTAAACTAAAATCATAGGTTTCTCAACTATGTATGCCCTGATTCCATTGGAGCACTGATGGCAATTAAAAGTAAATCTCCATATTTTGCCTTATGTACCATTTCCTCCGCGTTTTGTGAAATGAAGAGTATCTTTGTCCTCTTACTAAACAATCAGGGGAATCACAGACTAATTCAGTTACTTCAAAGTGTATATCTCTGGAATCACTGACATGAAAACAGGGAAATGTTGCATCACTGTGAGAAACATTTCTCTGTGCAACCATATTATGATATTAGTATAGGTTCACCTCCAAAATGACCTGAAAGTAAAGTAGAATCTGATAAGACAGACTCACCCTTGCTCCCATTAAAAGGGGACAGTCTGAGAGGTCCTATGGCGATCATGACAGACACAGTGAAGGAGTTACTTAATAAGTAATTGAATATTTATAAATGCACTGATGAAGTAGAGGGTGTGGGAACATGTAGGCAAAGCTCTGCCAGATAAAAGTAAGTATTCTGGTCTGAATTTCTCAGAAAAATTGTACTCAAGGTAAATGAGTGAACTAAAGGAAGAATGTTTCCTGTTTTGCATCCTGGATTCTATAATCAAAGACAGGGTCATTTAATTCATTAGTGTGATGAATAGTAAAAATTTACATGTCTAATTTTACACGGCACACTGTCTGTGGAGTTAATTTGTGTGTCCTGGAATTTGTGTGTTAATCATAGTTGTGTTGTTGTCTGTGTCTCCATGTGCCAATGTATGTGTGTGCCCATATGTGGGTGTATGAGTGTTCCACTGTTACTCTCTGTCCATGTGTGCTTGTGCGTGTGCAGTCTATTAGTGGAGTTTAACCCCTCTGTTCAGGGAGTCACATCCCCTCAACGCACCAGGCTCCATTCTTTCTGCAGTACGTTAACATTTTACTCTCTTCCCTCCCCACCCACACCGTTCACTTTTGTCCTAAGAGGGCAATTAAGGAAACAAACGTTTTTCCCAAGATAAGCTGGCTGCCAGCTTTGCATACTAATGCAATGCCAAGTGGTTACAAATAGTGAGTGCTCTAATTACCGGCACTATTTTCAATCAGAAATTGCTCAATTTCCCAGGATGAGGTCTCTGTGGCTAGAGGAAAAAAACAAAAAACAACCTGACAGAAGCAAGAGACAATCATCTCTATGTGGAGTGTGGCTGATTTTTATCTGCATGCCTGTGTGTGTTCATGTGTCTAGATTCGTGTATGTATGTTGGTCCAAATAAATTCATCTGTATCTGTGTGTGTACAGACCCCAGAATGACCCATTCTATCACTGCTGCCCTTGACAAGTCAAGAAATGGATCCTGTCAGCCTCGACAGCATTTAGCACTACAATTATCCCCTTTCACAGCCTGGCTGAATCAGTGTAAACCACACCAGGCAGCAGTTGCCACTCAGTGATGAGCACGATGCAGTGCACCATCTCTGGGTGAGCAATTTGAAGCAATTGTGTTGCTGTGTGATCATCAGTGCAAATCAGGACCTGCTCATTTATTAAGCAATTTCTGTTGAAGAAAATTAGAGGGAAGGCTCTTTCAATTTGGCAGGAGACAGATAGTAATATCGCTAAAAGCAACAATAATGCATAATGTAGCTGACATCAAACCAAAAAAACAGGGGGGGTGACTGAGTGGGATGCATCAAGTCATCTCGGGGGGGGTCAGCTATTCTGAGAGGAGTGGTCATCCTTATGCAGCGTAGACCAAAGTGACAAGGACTTGTTCTCCGGATGCGAGAATGAGTCACTCCATAGGCTGCGCGTGCAGGACCCATTCGCCGGCCTTAGCTGACCTTTGGCTCTGACGGTGGCTAATGGAGGGCTGGCACTTGATCAATGCACTGAGAGACTGGGCTCCCTGTCCCTGCCCTTTCAACAGGCCAGAATTGCAGGGATGCTGCCAGAAGCCACGCGGCAGAGCCATCAACCCCGCCACTTTCCCATCCGTGGGTGACAGCTGCAGAGCCAAGGAGCCTGGGGACACCACGCTGCCCTGCCATGTAGGAAGGACAGCCAGCAACTCCGTCCCTGTGGCAGTGGGAGGGAAAGTCACAAATGATCCACTTGTGAATGTCACATCCATGTAAACATCGCCAGCATATGATGATATGATGACCTGCATCACTGTTGAAAACCAATATAAAACTGAAGTTGATAGTTTTTGCTTCAAACCTTTTTTACAAAGTTTCCTCAATTAGTTTCCCCACTGCAGTTACGCTGAGCTACGGAAAGTAGTGCTTATTAGAACTGCTGTTGAACTTGAGATGTGGTTTAAACACAGGAAAAGTTACCACCCATGTTTAGACAGCACTGTTTTAAAGATGAGTTTCACAACATTTCTTTAAATTATGCTTCAGTTGGACCAAAAGCTGAGAACATAACCTTTGTCTGTAAAAAGTTAAAGTCCTATAAACAAAGCCTTACCTGCACAACCTTTTGTCGATCGTTAGAAGTTGTGTCTGCAGTTTAAGTGTTTTTGGCATCCATTGTGCACTTAAAATATCCCCGTAGGGAATATATTTTCTAATGCTGCACCATGTCGCTAAGACGACTGATGTTGTGCATGGTGATGTACTTTGTAACCCAGATGGCACACCGCTGTATACCTTTTATCAGAGCGCTCTTTTTTTGTCAACAGACAACTCTTGCATCCAAACACATAACAATATTTAGTGTGCATTTTAATAGAACAGACTTTCAAACATGACAATACTCAAAACAATAGCAGATAAAACATTCAGTCCATATGGGGAGAGAAAGAAAACATCCAAGTGGTTTAGCACAGATTGTTCTCTTTATTATCATTAACAGTAATGTGATTCTGAAGCCTCCTGTGACCCCCTCACAGCAACACTTTATCTCAGAAGTCATTCATTAAAACAAACAGAAGGCAAGCAGAAAGGCAGCAAGAAAGAGACATGGGGAGAAAGCAGTGTAAAATAAATTAGATTGTTCTTAAGAGATGAGCCACTTTGAGATGCTAAAAGAAAGCACACTTCAGATATTCAAAGGAAATCCAGCAGTACAGTATCTGCAGATGAAGTGTTGAGTGGAGTCTGTGATCAAGTTGAGGTTTTGTGCTCTATGTATAATCGCAGTCACACTTACTGTCCACTTTGGAGTTGAAGAGCCACAGAAACCTTAAACCATGGGTGTCCAAAGTTGGTCCTCAAGGGTTGCTGTCCTGCAGGTTTTGAATGTTTTCTGCTGTAGCACACCTGAATCAGATTGATGGGTCAACATGTTTGGGCAGAACTTGACAACAAGCTGTTGAGAGAGCCATTTAATTTGAATCAGGTGTTCTTGGATGAAGGAGAGATCTATATTCTGCAGGACTGTGGCCCTCAAGGACCACAGCTGGAGACCCGTGCCTTAAACAATGCAGTGCATGTTTGGACTGAAATTGGGTTACACTGTTTCTGCTAAAGACTCAGGGCTGACACAGGTTGAAGTGAGACTAATCAAAATATTTCTTACATATTCCTCCACGAATATAATTGGAATCGCTCAGTCTTGCTCTCATGATTTGGTGTTTACAGAATATGATTTTTACACTGAGATAGCGGCGAAGACCACCCTTCTCTGTTGTACTCCCCCTCCCAGGGTTAACTTTTTCATAAGAGCAGTCACATGGCCTTTCTTCTTATCTGAACCCCCTAGGGCTGCTTATCTTATCAGGTCTGTAAAAGTCCAATTGATCCAACTCTATACTTGTTCATATGTGAATGTACACATTCATGAAGATAAGATAGAAGAAATGTGATACAGAGTGGTCAAAGACTGTTGGGATGGGGAATTGGTGGGTGGGGAGGGGGTGAGGGGGGCTGTGTGGATCCTTGGAGTGGTGTGACAGACTCCCCGGCCTCCTGGTAGGAATTGTTGGAATGTAAGAGAGGAGGATTTTAGCACCAGGCGAGCCACGCCAGAGTGCTGCAGACTTCATGCCATCTGTCTCAGCCTCCATCCTCCCTCTGCCAAACCCATCAGACCTTTATTTCCTCTCCCTCTTTCTCCTTCTCATCCCTGTTCACACGAGTAGTCGACATACTGAGATCTGCTAATGTATTGGAAGGAAAAATGCCCGGGCTTGATAAGACATAAAAAAAAATCTCCATTGATTCATATGTATTCTTGGAGCTAATTGTAGGATAGCCCTGGTGAAGATAAAAATGTGTCCAGTATCTGTTATTTGTTATGAGACCAACAGGGAAAGAGAGTTATTCATACCATAGCAGATCTGTTGATCAATTAATAATGAAACATGTTCCAAGTGAGAGCCAAGAAGTGCATTTAATTTATTGCTTCACTGTAAACAGGCCATTACCTTCCTGAACTTGATATATGATGAGAAAGATGTACACATATGTGATTAATGTGAATGTGATTAAAATCCATGCAATAAATCATTTTTTGGTGTTGATGTGATTTTTATTCATTGCCTGAATTCAGAAAATGTTATAGATTAATTTATGTAATAATAGTAATAATAATAATAATAATAATAATAACATTTAACACTTGCCAGCACATATGAAAATGTAAACCTTGGCCAAAATTTGTTAAATCACCTGATTGTAGAGAGATATGCATTTGCAGGCTATAATTAAATCAAGAGAATATTTTCACATCAAATGGTTATGTGATTGTGTTGTGTTTGTGTGGGACTGATCTCTCACCCAGTTTCTGCATGTGGGCAGCTAGGGAGGAGGCAGCAGGAGATCACAGGGAGGAGCTGTACCAGCTCCATGTCCTTAACCTATTAGCAGAAGGGTAACGGAGGGTGGAGGGACTGGAAAGAAGATGTACCCTTCGTCCGATATGGAACACCAGGTGGCAGGACGCGGGCAGGAGGCCTTTGAAGCTGACCCCTGGTCTCTGCACCAAGATGGCCTCAGTGATCGATTTAGCCAGAGATGGGAGCCAGGTGCCCCCTGAGGACCCTCAGACCACTCAGATCTATTATGGGCAAGAACGAGTGAGTCAGCTGGAGCTGAGTCCCACTGATCCCAATCTTACAGCCAAAATCAACTAGCTACATCCTGACAGGTATGGGAATACCAAGAGCAGGGGAGTTCAAATAGAGCTCAACGGGCACAATCATGCAATTTGTTTTAGGATGTCTCTATGTCAAAATACTATAAATCTGGATATAAAAGTTCATAATGCAGAGTTTTTGGAAATGTAGCTAAAGAGCATTTTGCAAAAAGTTTAAACATTATATAAAATGTTAATTTTTTTAAAGAATACAACTACAAATTTAAATTGAATGACTTGAGAAAAACTGTGTTGCACATGCCACTCAAACAAGATCCAAATATATATAATAGAATGAGTGAAGAATCATTGAGATGGACAAGAAGGCAGAAAAAAATTCAAATGCAGAAAGTTAAATCAGCTAATGTTCATGTTCAAGTGGACAAAAGTGATTAAGAAAATCTGCCACAAGTGATCATGTAAACTTCCAACATAATACTTAATCTGGAAGAATAGAATCATTAGCAAATACTGTACAACCATTGTATGTTGTTGGTGCTTTTGCCAGTATAATGTACAACGTCCAATGATAAAGCTGAAATAATGAGAGAAAACAGGACGTAATGGCTGATTCATATCTCAGGCATCCAATTCAGTGTTCATCCTGGAGAACATTAAAAATGTGCAGGCTGCTTTGTATTTTGGCCAGATTTGAAGGTGGTAAGAGCTATCAGTGTCTACATGCTCATCACTGTGTATTTCTCTGTTTACCGTACACAACATGCAAGCATGCACTCATAAGCACACACACTTAAACTCACAAACAGAAACTCAAATCCTCTAGCTCCCCCTACCCACCCTCCGAACCTCCCTCCCTAGGCGAGGAAATAAAAGCTAGGAACTCAGAGAAGGATGGCTGGAAAAAAATGAAGATGTGTTTGATTTCCCCAGCAACCAATGGTGTTGCAGCACAATGTACTTTCTGCCCTCTGATAGGTCTTTGTCACTCTCTTCATCTCGAGCCCCATGTCATTCCCTCTAATCCCCCTCCTAAACGCAAAAACGACCAATCGTGAGACAAGACTCAGGGGCTGGGTAGGGATGAGGCAGCTGAGGCATGGAAGGAGTGAAGGATGTAGTTCAGGAGGAGAGAAAGGAGCAGCAGAAGCTGGTGGTGATGTGAGAAGGAGCCAATGTGTTATTATTAATAAAGCATTAAAAAAGTGAGCACATCAAAGCATACAGGGGCTATGCTATCATACATGAAAGTAACACACTATGGCTTAATGTTTCCTAAGGCATGTTATGGTGACGCTGCTTTGATTTGAAATGCATTGTGTGGAAAATGGATTTACAGGAGTGGGGAGAGCAAGCTTGTTGAGGGTTCAGACCATAATTTAAAACCTGACCTCATAGGCTCTTCAAAGTGTCTGTGAGAGCGAATATTTGAGGCATCCTTACAGAATGTGTGAGAGATCGAAACCACAGCCACATAAACAACAAATAAACAAATACATATTTGAGCAGAGTGTGGAGAGCAATGTAAAAACAGGGTAGGAAATCACCTTTACACCAATTTCTCTATCTATTCACATTTTAAACATTATCATTATTATTTTATTTATTTTTCTATTCTTTCATTTTTGACCAAAGGGTGTCACACCTGATTATACTGTGCCCCTTTGCCCAATCAAGGCTTGCAGGAAGTGAGAGATTTTCTCCCCCCATTTTGCCCCCATGGAAAAGGTAATTATCCTAATCTACCTTCCTCCTGTGCTCCAGCTCCTGTGCCACACTGACACTCAGACCACCTCCGTGGCTTCATTATCAGTGCTAGGACTCACTAATGGCTTGACGGCTTCACTGTGCAGGCTGCTGGTGAAGAAAAACTGGGGAGAGGGAAAAATAGAGGAAGAAAAAGCAGGAGGAGAACAGAGAAAAGGAAGGAAGAAGAAAATGAGATGCTTAAGAGCAAGGGGTTGACATGACAATCATGAGGGACAGCACAAGTTGTACAGCATCACTTGCCAAAAACTCAGTGGTCACTAATGGATGATGAAATGGCAGAGCATAGTAGTGGCAAAGAGACAGTTGCCAAAGTGTTTCTTGCATGGCAGGATGACCATAACATAAATGCATTTGAAGTGGCAAGCATCTAAATGTGCTTCTCACACACCTCCATCTTGCATGTTTGCAACAGTTATAACCTCGCAACATACAGAAGGACTGGGGGTGGGAATTCAGTTTCACTTTTTTTCCTGACAAATGACACCCTGACAGTTGGGAAAATGTTGGGGTCCCTGAACAGATTTCTCAGCTATAAAAATAAAAATGTGTTGGATTAGACAAAGACAGACATTTCATAGTCTACTTTTGAACCCCAATGAGAGCACTGACAAATGCCACCCCACCCCCACTCCGTCTGTGCCATAATTGTTTTTTTCTCTCAAGAAATGTCATATAGCTAAAAGGTGATAATTCTATATAGCACAAACAGACACCGATTTCTTCCAAGTGTACATAGCATATAGGCTGACAGATTGAGATGTTGTTTTCTTTGAATCACATTAAATTGGCATGCAAGCTTTAAACATTCTTTCTATAATGAGAGATTTAATGAAAACCTTTAGAAACCTTAACACTTTGCCCTGGAGGTGATGAAAAGAAGAAGCTCAGAGGTTAAAAATAGTTCAAACCTTATAGTGTCATTTCTGTGTAGGTGTAGCCTACATTCCAGAAACCCACTGAGTTTGCATTGTTGTATAGCTCACTAAATATTTTGAGGGTTGGTGAAGATGTTTAGTGTGAGCAACACAGAACAGATCATATGTCAAATGCATGCATACATACATGCTAATGATCATAATTTAAATAAGTATCATAAAGAATTTTTTCCCTCCATCTGTTTGCAGACAAACTTAATATATTTATCTCATGTCATACTCTCAACTTGTGACAACAAACCATTTTAAAGGTTAAACATGAAATGCAAAATTTCAGTGCAGCAGCTGTGTCAATGATTCCCTCAGATATTACAGTGAATTTTAAGTGTGCGCGTGGAGGATTATCCCTCTAATGAGCAAAATTTGTCTTGAATTCCTCCACGCTGAAACAGTATTTGCAGATAAAAATTAAGCCACGCTTTTTAAAAGTTTGGTTTTAGCATGAATGGGACCACATTATCAGCAAATAGAAATACTGAAGTATCTTCCTGGAGCGGTGAACCACATGGACAATGAGGTTTTCTATCCAAAGCAGGAGAAAAATAAACACTAATTTAAAACAGAAAAAGAGAAAAGAAAAAAAAAGTGGTGACTAGCTGCAATGGACTTAAAGGCTTACTTCAAACAAATTAAAAAAATTAATAAATACATTTGATTAAATATGTCAAGACACACAGATAGTTGTGGTTTTATTAAAGGTGTCACATATATATGTTTCCACCTCTGTAAACAACCTTTTCCCAGTGTAATGTGAACATAATTTATCTTTAATATTTTTGGTGAAGTTACCCTTTAAAATTCAGAATTTAGGGCAGTATGGCAATTTTGAGCTCAGGAGAGATTAATGTCCTATTAGAACCTTTCCCTTTATGTAAAAATGTAAGAAAAAGAGCCAAACCATGTTATCATGGCAAGCCTAAAAATTGGAATGGTTCCTAGTGCCTCTTAGGACACCTATATATATTTACTAAGCGTAAAAATGGATAAATTAAGTTGACAATAAATGTGCATGTCAGGGCTCAAGAGGATATTAATACCTTCTGCATCCCAGTGTTGTTGTCAGATGGCACATGTGGTTATTAGAGGGGTCTCTGAGAGGGGTTTGGTGCAGACAACCATGAAGACGTGCTTTATCATTTTGTCAGGGGTAATGTGATGAAACTGGATGCTATAACAGTCTTTTAACACAGGATTCTGATTCAGAAACTTGTTATAAATAAATATGCAAAAACAAGCTTGGTTGGGTTTTTGGAAAGAGAAAAAGGAGGTCTCTGCTTCCAATGTTTTCATTTGCTTCCAAGAAGAACTATTTTAGTTGGTGACGAGTTATAGAAGGTAAAACGTAAAAACAAACCTTATTCTGGCTTCTTCAGGTCGGACCATAAAAAGATACATGTATACTTACCTGAGCAGATATTTATCTATTTATATGTCAGTGTGGTCCTTCCTGTAACACTGTTCCATTGCTGAGCAGTGTGACTGTGACTAAATTTTGTGGCTTCTTAGTCAGTAAGATGAACACAAGGGAAGACACATAAAGCTTATAGGAGAGATAGAACAAGTTTTTCACATTTCTGACATGAAAAAACCTTAGGTGATTCCATAAAAGGATCCTGAAGGTATGCAAAAGCCTGCTATTCTGCAGCTTCTTTGCTTTGACAAACCAAAATAGGAACCAGAGAGGACGAGTGTTCCTCTTTTTTCCCCCACTCTAAAGATGACTGAAAAATACACAAACAGCACTGATAGGGATTATAGCTAACAAAACACAGTCAGGCAAAAACAATTCTGCACTGGAATTAATTGCAAGCTGTGTGTTTTCATGCACCTTTACAGGAACACAATGTACTGTATCTAAGAAATTGCACCTGACATTTTGTTAGAATGTATGAGTGCAGAAGAAACCAAAACAAACTACTAGGAAATTTTATAGAGTATGATAATCAGCTATGTTGCAGTATGAACATTTATTTGTAGCATTTCTCTGCCTGCCTTGAAAATGCAATGTATTCACAGTTTTTTAGCTCACTTTGCAGCCTCAGTTGTGTTC
This sequence comes from Leptatherina wallacei, assembly GCA_028567055.1. Taxonomy (NCBI): domain Eukaryota; kingdom Metazoa; phylum Chordata; class Actinopteri; order Atheriniformes; family Atherinidae; genus Leptatherina; species Leptatherina wallacei. Next base: position 17,440,218 of record JAOXYM010000007.1, on the reverse strand, counting down.
TCCACCAGCTCCTGAGGGAAATAACTCATTGGCTCCAAAACTTTACTCTGTGCTCACCTTTTAATTGTTAATTATGTAGGTCAACCATTTGGTTCAAAGCAGGCAGTGTATAATATTTACTTTTTTTTTTTTTAGCTTTTTGAATGAAAACAGCTGTAATTCCCAAACTGCAATCATCTCAGTCTCCCTATAAAGCCTCATCAAGCTGAAGGAAGCCACCAGGGATGTAAGGCCTCATAAACTGGTATCACATCGGGCCCCACCAACATTGGCTGTCAGTTTGATAAAGACCAAGTCACTCAATTTATCAAACTGCTTATCATTCAGTGCAAACTGCAGATCCTCCTATTTCATTCATATCATTATATTTGAAAAGCAAGTGTTCGTTATCATAATTGCAAAAAATTTTAACTTCTTTTTCATATTAATGGTAATAAAAAGAAATGATTGCAGATTCTCTACAGGTGTATTACACTGACTTTTGGAAATTGTGACACAGATACACCTGTTCATTTTGGGGACTGGCTTTACAGTTCTTCCTATATCACAGCAATGGACCCTTCTCCAGCTTTACTTCAGCTTCTCTCAGATACTCTAATCATGTTTCAATCAAACTTTATTGATATAGCACCTTTCATACATGACGCATCACAAAGTGCTTTACATCATAAAAACAAATATATAAAAAATAATAAGTATAAAACATCAAAGATCAAAAGCACACACCTGATCATTCTCCCTGTCCACGCGTGTGTCCACGCACACACACACACACACACACACACACACAACGTAAACACATGATGCCACCCCTCTTTGCATAAAATTGAAAATCTGCCTTCTAAATTCTGTCTCTTTAACTGAAATGATTATGTAAAATATAATTTGAGCTAAAAGACAAATGGCTTGACACCGCTGCGAGGAAACGATATCTTAGAGACCCGTCCACACCAGGAGCCGTCCCACCAGTGACCACAGAGGGCACCGCCACAGGAACCAGCAAGATCAGGGAAGGCCAGGGCCCCCACCACAGCCATAGGACTCCAGCACAGAACCCTGCCAACCACCCCGATCAATGTGACTCCTGCAGCGACGACCCCGTAGACCGAACAGGCATAGCTCCCGACGTGGAGGATCCCCATAAGGAAAACACTGGAAAAAAAGATAAAAATAAAACAGTATAAAATAAATAAATGAATAAAAATAAACCTAAAAGCAGTAATAAGAACAATAAAATCAAACATAATATCAATCAAAATCAAAAGTAATATGTAAATACATAAAAAAGTACATCACAAAATCAGTTAAGAACAGAGATATAAAATAATAACTAAATAGATTAAATAGATTAAATAAAATAAAAATAAAAATTCAATTAAAAGCTATGCTAAAAAGGTAGGTTTTGAGCCTCTTTTTAAAAACATTGACAGTCTCAATGTGAGATGTTCCTTAGTTCAAATTTAAAATAAAAGTTCAAATTAAAGAAAAAAATCTCAGTTTCAATGTTTGAGATGTTGTTTTCCTTTTTTTTCAATTCACTATAGGGCTTAAATGGTTTGCATATCATTATATTCTGTTTTTAGGCATCCAAGCCTGAAAACAGCAGGAGCAGAACTGATGCTGCTCCAATAATTCTTTATTTATTTACTTACTGGAAGTTATGTAATTTCCAGAAATGCTCAGATGACTCAGATGTGCTGTATATAAGCAATGATCAAGAGGTGGAGTATAATAAACTGATCAGCCACTTTGGTAAATGGTATGGACTGTACTTGTATAGCACTTTTCTAGTCACATGACCACTCAAAGCACTTTGACACATTCACCCATTCATATAGCACTCCTATTGGAAGATACTAAGTGCTTTAACCCATCACACACATTCATACCTTGATAGGCACATTGGGAGTCAATGTGGGGTTCAGTGTCTTGCCCAAGGACACTTTGACATGTAATCAGGGGGAGCCTGGAATCAATCCAACAACTTTCTAGTTGGCAGATGACTGCTCTTCTTCCTGAGCTACAGCCGCCCCTTTGCATGGTATGGGAACACCTCATTACTCATTGGAAACAATGCAAAATAAATTACTGAATTTAAGAAAAAATTGGAATCAGCCAAACCCTATTTCTTTCCTACAACACGAGGAAGAGATGATGGAGGACTACACATACTTGGGTGTTCACCTGAACACCAGACTGAACTAGAAATGGAAAAACTGAGGCCATTTACCGAAAGGGAAAGAGAACTATTTTTGTAAGAAGCTTAGGTCTTTCAGTGTTTCCAGCAAGGTTTTTGCATATTCTATATAAGTCTGTGTTAGAGAGTGCAATTTTCTTTTCAGCCATCTGTTGGTGTACCAGCATCAGAGCCAGTGATTCAAAGAAAATGAACAAACTGACAAAGAAGGCTGGCTCTGCGCTGATGACTGCTCTGGAGCCCTTGGAGCTGAATGCGGAAAGAGGAATGTTGCACAAGCTGCTAGTGCTAAACATGATAAACAAGACAGAGACCTCTGCTAAACAAACTACTCAAACAACAAAGTGTTTTCATTCAAAAGTTTCTTCAGTTTTGTTACAACAAGGAATGAATTGAAAAAGTAATTCCTGTCCACAGCAATAAACTTCTACACTAACTTTCTGCACCAAGAAGACTCCTAAATGTATAACCTTTTGGTCTGTTTGAGTAAAACTATGTTTTATTTCCCTTTAAGATTATGAAAGTATTATTCAATTCAAAGTGTTTATTTCAATCAGACCTACCTTGATGGACTTTAAAACATGAAGTAATGCACCTATAGGTAACAATTTCAGAAACAAGTTAGTATGTTTTGCCTTTTTTTTTATTCTTTTTGTTTGCAGCATTTTGAAAATTTGATTGATTAATCAATCAATATATCATCTTAAGTGAACCAGTGGCGGAGCTAGACTTTTATACAAGGGGTGGCCAGCAGGTTGGCAAGGCTTTAGCAGGGGTGCTATATAGTAGGAAAGGAAATTATAGTGTTACTCCCTCTTACACATACCCTCACATACAATGCTGTGATAACTGTGGTCACACGAGAGAGACATCTTTACATTAAAAATCTGGATCACCAAGTGGAAATATTTGCATCAAGTAAAAAAAAAGTCCATGGAAAAGTAAGTTGGTTGTTTAGGGGCGCAGTATGTGGTGCTTGATTTGGTAGTAGGGGGATCAATGGCTTCTCTCTCTGTCAGTTCTGGCATACTGTCTGGTGGTGGCAGTGGTAGACTGGATCCTTGTGTCTGATCACATGACTAACGTGGTTATCTCCACATTGGGAATGGTTGGGGCTGCTGACACTGGGACTTGGGTCGGTCTCAGCATGATCTGTACCCTTCCAATTTATAAAATGCCCCCCCCATTTATGACCCCCCCATCCAATTGTTTGATATATCAGATGGATCATCCTGCAGCATCCTCTACATGAAAGGCTTTAAAACTGTCAGAATCTCCATAAATAAAGAGCATAAAGTGGCTTTTAGTGGATTTGGTTCACTGCCGTGACAAAGCACCTACACTCTCAAAATATTTTTTTCTCGCTGAGATAATACATTCAGATTTTTAATATGACATGAGTAATAAACTTTGTTGTTTATGGATTGTGTTAAAAGATGAAGGCGATAAATTCACAGATTAAATTCTGCATCAATAGTTCAATTTTCACAGCCTTGATACAAATCCCAAATTTGTTTGTATAGGCTATATATTTTTTACAATTATCTGGCGACCCCCTGAAATTATGTCACGACTCCCATGGGGGTCCTGACTCCAGGTTTGAAAACCACTGGTATAAAGCACAAATGATTAGATTTTGGGGGTGAACCGGATCACCTGGATCCAGGAATGTTGTTTAATGTTAGTAGGTGTAGGTGGTGTTTACAGAGGCCAAATTTTTCCACCCTTTCCATCTTTTTTAACAGAGCGCTGGATGTCAGCTGATGTTGATCTATTGTATCGCATGTGGAGAGCTCAATAATGAACGCACGGAGGGTCATTCTGGCATGGATGCAGCTCCGGTAGGACACATCCATTCAGTGCACCCATGTCCAAAATGTCATAAAATACAGCAAAAGGCCATTTTCCAGTTACAGCTCCAGATGAATACTGCCTCGACATCTTGTCAAGGATGTCTACTATTCATTTTACTGCTTCTGTAAAAATTTTCAAAATTATGTTCTCAGGAGCGTAGTCTGTCCATAACTCAAACAGTTATGGACAGATTTTGATGACATTTTCAGGAATGGAATAAAGGAAGAACTGTACCGTACCGTCCTCTTCCGCTTATCTGGGGTAGGGTCGCGGGGGCAGCAGCTTGAGCAAGGAAGCCCAAACTTCCCTCTCCCTGGCCACATCAGCCAGCTCATCTGCTCCCAGGCCAGCCGACAGATGTAATCCCTCCAGCATGTCCTGGGCCTACACCTAGGTCTCCTCCTGGTGGGACGTGCCTGGAATACCTCCCGAGGGAGGCGTCCAGGAGGCATCCTGACCAGATGCCCGAGCCACCTCATCTGGCTCCTCTCAATGCAGAGGAGCAGCGGCTCTACTCTTAGCCCTTCACGGATGACCGAACTTCTCACCCTATCTCTAAGGGAGAGCCCAGCCACCCTGCGGCGGAAACTCCTTTTGGCCGCTTGTACTCGCGATCTCGTTCTTTCGGTCACTACCCAGAGCTCGTGACCATAGGTGAGGGTAGGAACGTAGATTGACCGATAAATCAAGAGCCTTGCCTCCCGGAGAGAACTCTCCACCTTTTTCCGGCTGAGGACCAGGGGGATCAGATTTGGAGGTGCTGATTCTCATCCCGACCGCTTTGCTGTCAGCAGTGAATCGCTCCAGCTAGAGCTGGAGATCATGGTCCGATGAAGCCAACAGAACCAAATCATCTGCAAAAAGCAGAGACCCGATCCTGAGGCCACCAAGCCAGATCCCCTCAACACCTCGGCTGCACCTAGAAATTCTGTCCATAAATGTTATGAACAGAATCGGTGACAAAGGGCGACCTTGGCGGAGTCCAACCCTCACCAGAAATGGATCTGACGTATTGCTGGAGATGCGGACCAAACTCTGACACCAGTTTTACAGAGACTGGACAGCCCTTACTACGGAGTCCTGCACTCCATACTGCCGGAGTACCCCCTCTAAGTCCACAAAGCACCAGTAGACTGGTTGGGCGAACTCCCATGCCCCCTCCAAGACCCTGAAGAGGGTATAGAGCTGGTCCACTGTTCCACGAC
>JAOXYM010000007.1:17418906-17433942 GCA_028567055.1 Leptatherina wallacei | reverse complement strand
CTGACGATCATACACCAGCAGAGACTCCGATTGTAGGGTGCCAAAGCACAACAACAGGGACCACAGGGAGAGCAACAAGCCACACACACCGGCGCCATCTTGGAAGCATCAAGCACTGTATATTGACCCTGGGAATCATCCATTATTTCTCACATTAGATAGATAGATCGCTTAAAACTTTATTAATTCCCTAAAGGAGAAATTCTGGTGTCCAGCCAAAACAATTACACAAACAATTACACCTATAAATAAAACTAGTGTAAAAGTTACTAACAATAGTATTAAAGTGCACAGATAAAAAATTGTTCAGTTCTGACATCTATTGAACAACCTAATGGCAGAAGGGATAATGACTTCTTCCACAGTGAAGGAGGTCACAGCAGCAGAGGTGCATTAGGCTAATATTTGGGGCAAAAGTTACACAAAGTTACCCTTTTTTAAAAATTCCTGGATCCAGGTGATAATCTGGGTAACCTCCAAAATCTAATCAGTTGTTTTTTATCCTATTTCAGAGATTTCCTGAAAATTTAATCAAAATCCGTCCATTACTTTTTGAGTTATGTTGTAAACAGACAGACAGACAAACGTACACTTCTGAAAACATAACCTTCACTTTAGTGGAGGTAATAATAATAATAGACATAAGAAGATTGTCTGACTTTTTTCCAGATTAAGTTGCCAGTTTCAGCATACCAGTGAGCTAGTTCAGGCAGAGAACTCAAGTTACTTTGCTGCTCCTCATATGCCTCACATTCTAAATCCCACTTATCAAAAATACCCAGCCAATCTGGGCAGAGTATTTAAGCCACAAACTTCATGTCTTGCTCTCTGCCTCATACTCGCTCGCACTGCACTCGCACAGCAACACAATATGCCATCTGCTTTTCATGTTGCCGTTGTCTGCCTCAACACGATGCTTTATGCTTTTTTAGCCCCTCCACCCCAGCATCCACCTGTAGGATTCAGGTCTGAACTTCTCTCATCGCTCCAATATCAATTTGAGAAAACAAATGTACAGGGAATGATGGAATTGCCCTGATACCAAACTTCAATTATTTGTTTCATAAAAATTCACATGAGTTGTTTGATTGAACTGACATGGGTTGCATGGTCAGACATGAGGTGCCATCTAGATTTCGTGAGAACTTGTTGAAGCTTTTCTCATCTATTAACAGACATTTGGCTTATCGTTGGCCTGGCCAGTAGCTAGTTTTGGTAAGAATATAAACTAAGCCCACTTCTTTACAGTCTTTATCCTTGTTTTAATTGTGCCAGGTTTTTTTGTTTGCAGGCGAATTAACTCAAACATGGAACTAGCCCAGCACTCACTAAAAGGGGTTTCTTTAAGTTGCCTTCTCTGGGGATACAATTTCAAATCATATAGTATCCATGTTTGACTTGCCAATGTGAAACTATTTATTCATGTTTTCAAAGTCAATAAACACTTAAAATTCAAATCCTTACTATCTGCTTGGACTCTAATCATTCTAGCTCGATTTGTTTACATTGTACACAGTATAAATGAAGCTGTATCAACACTCTCTTTAACATTATTGTAAACTTTTTTTGTGGATGACCTGTATACTAACAACAGATTACATTAGGCTTCTTTGTGTAATGCCAAATAGTTTTACTGGTTTACATGAATAGCTACTGGACATAGCCCCCGTTCCATGTAAACATACTCTGCCATCAATAGGCCTTTACCCCTTCTGGTGACCAATAGGAAAGGTGCCCGAGGTTGTATTATCTGTGCATATAAGATGGATCATTTAGGAAAACTGTATTTGATTTAATCAAACAGTCATTCAGCTATCTCCATATTTGTTGTAATGTTCATGTACCAAACAAACCAAGGCATAATGACCTGGGTTGGTCAATTCAGAACAAATATTTAATGTAACGATATAAACTGTACAAAAGCAAAAATAACATAGTGGTATCAATATACACTTACAATTAAAACCATTGCAAAACTAGTGACATGTGAGTTGATAACAAACATGACAACATGAGGGGGGTGAGTAGAAAAAAGCACATTGAAATGATGACAGTGACAATGAAGCAAAAAGTTTGCCTGATAAATATTTTCAATTCCTCACATAAAATTCCACTTGCACAAATGCTTCTATAATTGTATCCATGTTTAGGGTCCTCCTAAAATGTTTGAATAAAAAATGTTTAAAACTGTACACAAGCAAAATGTTGATCTTCATCACCTTAATTTTGCTTAAGTATGACAAGATATCCTGACTTTTATGTACTTTCATGCTTTACTTTGTGGTTCTAGGAACGTGCATAATGATTGTCAGTGTAGCATCAGAATGAGTCAAAAGCACAGAATTTTAAGATCAGAAAATTATGTTGTGTGGCTTTAATGTCTGTGATTCCTGAATTCTTTGGCTACCAAGATCCCTGTCAACAACTACAGCCTTTTAAAGAATATTGGCTTGTCATACTCTCAGTCCCACAAGTTGTAATGGCAGCCATGTTTAATATTTTGCCTCTCAGGGGGATGGGTCTGGATGTTGTTAGGGCTGGGATATACTTGCAGTGTATGTAAGCGTACTCGACAAAGTTCTGCTACGGTTGTGTGTGTATACTTGCTGCAAACGACAAAGGCACAACGCGGCCAAACGTTCGATACTGGAGGTCACCGCTACGGGGATTACACAGCACTTGTGCTCTGAAATTGGAAAAAAGTCCAGCTACCGTTCGCATTGTATTTCCAGGGCTTTTTTCCGCTAACAACAAAGATCTTGTGGTGAAAATGGGATTTGCCAATGAGGAAGAAGAATTGATCATTTCACTTTTACTGTTGAAACAAAAAATGAAAACTGTCATTGTTGGAGGCGGTACGAGCAGTACATACATGGGGTATGTGTGGCCCATTGACCAAAATTGTGCATGAGCGCCTCTAGCGTTCAAGTCAACATTGCAACTTGCGCACACAACACGTTACCTCGCATCAACGCGAGCAGCCTACGTACCAAACGAATGCTAGGAACGCGTGGCAGCCATGACACGTACGTGGACGCGTCGCTAACGGTAAGTATATCCCAGCCCATGAATCACATGTTAGAGTTCTTTTAAAAAAATTAGTTCATGTTTTTCCATAAAATTGGGCTTGAATCTTACAGGAGTCCATTAGTCACTGAGAACTCAGAGTGGATTTAAAAAGGTAAATAACATAATCATTCCATTTCCTGCAGTTAGCAAGGTGTGTGTTTAGCTTTACAGAGGAGTTAGTCAAACAATGGGAGAGCATTAAAACATGCCAATACTGCAGTATTAGTCAAGAGCCAAAGTCAATAAATCCCCCTGGGCTGCATGCCTTACTACAAACACAAGCAATTGCTTAAAAAGGACTCAGCACTAGATAGAAACATCAATTACAGTAAATTACACCAAAACACTGTGTAACACTTCAATTTGTTTAATCTCCCAAGCTGTCTTGGCTGTTTTGGATAAAAGCAAAGCGAGCAAAGTAAGATAACATTCAATAGCCCTAAGATGCATTGCAGTGTCAATCTCTGGTCATGTAAAAGCATAGAATGGGTGTTATTTATATTTTAATTCCTAGGACTGCCTTTTTACACACTCAAAAATGGGTTATAAATAATTTTCATTGGCTCATTAACTTTTTTTTTATTTAAATAGGCGTACTCTGTCGCAGCTCCGTGACTTTAAAATCCACACCAGCTCCAATGTGTAGCTTATATCCAGTTTTCTGTTGATATTGGGACTTTAATGGAATTCAGATGATACTTTTAGGTTAGTAGATCAGAACACTGAGAAGCACATACTTATAAAGTTGGGATCTGTCAAATGTGTATCAAGGCTTTTGCTTAAATGTCTTGGGGCACAGGTTGATAAATTCTGCAGTTAGACTTTATGGAGGAAAAGGGAACAAAGACTATAATACCCTCTTGGTTTGCACTCATTTTCCTGCACTGAAGAAATACAAATAATTGCGTACTAAAGGTAGAAACTAGGCTCCAAAACAAAAACATCCAGTTTTGACTAAACTGCATCTGTGACTTCCCTTCTCATGGATGGTTATCCTGGGGGAGTGTTGGTTGCTGGGGACAGATGAAGATTTGGCTGTTTCAGTGAACATTTTGGGAGGGGTAGGGGGGGCTAGAGTAAATGAAAGACAAATGCGAGTAGTGCCCACTCAGCTATTTTCCCAGTCAAGATCAAAGGCACGCCGGACTGGCCGCTCCACGGGAAACTTGAGATGGGTCCTGCCTTTGTTTGCTGTTGCTAGGAGACCTGCAGAAGGCTGAAAGTGTTTGCAGTGGGATACAACATCAAAACCATTTCCAATATAAATTTTTAAGACAGGCATGTATTTGTATCCTGAGCTTTGAATTTACGGAGCACACCAAAAACACTAATACTAATTATTTATCCCTGTGTTTGCAATAGAATAATTTTTCTTTGAAAAAGAAAAGTTGTTACACAGAGATGTACATGTATACACTTTGAAAGGCCACATGTCAGTTATGTGCAAACTATGTAATTTACATTTGATTCGATAGTTTGGAAACATTGCCAAGTTGATGTGCAAAATAAACTGACCGAAGAACAATGCAGGCAAGATGAATTTCTTCGGGACCAATGCAGAAACACAGGCTGTCAAATAAAAGTGCATCTAGAGTGTACAAACATAACTTAAATATCATTGGAAAGACTTGCTTTGGCTTCTGAAGAAAACTAATTATGATGTTGTTATATAGTAATAGGCCCCATGACAGTAAGGGTTGCTAGACATGTGTCACAGAGAGCTCATTACATATCATTAGTTCAACACTTCAATAACGTCTACACCTGCTGAGCAGCAGATAATGACTTGGCCCCTGATATTAGCTGGACTATTGTCTACTAAGGAAAGCACCACCAGGAGAATAGGTCCACAGGCTTATGAGGAGCATGGAAATTGATAAAGCTGTAAAACAACCTAATGTACACACATTTTACAATTGGTATAAGCGAGAGTGAAAGCAGCATAGAAAAGAAGAAACCTGTATTTGTCTTTTTTTAATGGAACTGGGACATCAGGGCTAACTCATTAAGTAAACAATCATAATGAGCCACTAGTGAACCAACATGCATCATTTCTGTACATATGGTGTTACATCATTCTGGAATTGTATACATATTACAAGATTTGCAATTCTCCATGCACCATTTCGTATGGTGGCTTACATCCTAATGTACTTATGCCATTCTTGTTTTGTGGCCCAGGCTCACCCAACATTGCATAACTCTGACTGATTGAACAGACCTCAGTCATTTCTTACTTAATAGGAAAGAAAAATCTATCTTTTAAAAGCTTATAAAAATCTTTTGTTTGAAACCCATTTAATCATTCAGGTTGCATTCAACAAAATGCAGTGAATTACTTTGGTATACTTTCATAGTTCCACACTCGCTATATAAAAACTGTCTTGTGTCTTGTGACTAACAACACGCATAAAAACTGTAGTTGCCAAAAAAGTGACCTTCGTGTCTGGAATGATGAAAATTAGAATTGTGCTGTGTCTGCCTAGTGTTTTCACTGCTTGAGCCAACTGGCACAGCACTAGCGTCCTCTCCCAGGCTCCCAGTCTGCCATGATGACAATGGCAACAGCTACTGCATGGCATGTAAAAATGACAAAAATACTAGCAAGCCCAGCAACATTTGGGAGATCTGAAGATAATGTACCATACCTCATCAACCAATGTCAAAAAATATATATTTTTAATTTTTTTGCAAACAATTTAGATTTTCTAAGCCATCAGCCTCTTCATCCATGTTTAAAATGCAGCATCCTTTCAATGGCTGCCTTAAAAAGAGCCAATTTCAAGCTGGAAGAATAATAATTGGGGTTCCTTAAGGAATGAGTTTGTATCCTTTAAAGGGCTGAATTTCTTCCAACCAACAAGAACTAAAAATGGCCTACATTCAAGTGTGTCATGAGCTTATGTGCTGTGTCCTGCCTTAACTTGCTGCAATAGTCTTGATTGTGCTCGTGAGGCTTGTGGTTGAATACGTGCAGGACACGACAGGCAAAAAGTGACGAGACCAAACAGATTTATCCTCTGAACATTTGTTTCACCCTTTAAGAAAAAGAAGTCAAGGCTAATCCTGCTGTTCAGATGTGAGAAAGAGTTGTCTTTTCTTGTCACTGCAACCAGCGATCCACCCCTGCGTGACATCACAGTGAACACACAACTGCCAAATCTTGCATCAGCAACCAAAATTCAATTTAATTGGTGCGTGAATATTTGCAGCAAAGACCAAATATCTTTTAGATTTATGACTACTGAGTGCAAATCTATTATGTGCTTATATTATTGTTTGACTAAGAGTGACTGTTCGTTTTGCTGCCACCTGCCTTTTACTTATACAAAAGCCTCTCTATGGTTATTGCTGTGGGAAAGGGATGAAACACTTGATTTTTATTTTTTTTATTTTTTACTTTTACAACATATTTTAAATTGGGAACCATTTGTTCTTTGGGTGTCCTTATTTGCAAAGTGCAACATTGCAATTAATAAATCATCTGTAAGAAAAGTTATGAATAATGTAGCCATCAGAACTTTGCATAAATAATCAGCATGAAAACACAGTAGGGTAGGTTTGAGTACTCAAAAAGTACAAATTGCAAAAAGCCAATAAGTTCTGGGCCCTTACAAAAACATCTGCTAAATCTTAGTTCAATGTTTGTTTAAATTTGATTGAAAATGATACAATCTTCATTGTAACAAATGAATAAAGTCTCTCAAATTACTGTCTTTTTGCAGCAGCTTTTTCTCTGTTGCTGTGCACTAAAATCTAAAAGTTATGAAGAATCCAAACAGTGTTTGTTTTGCGTTTTGACAGGCCTGACTGATAAGTCAGTACGGTAGCCGGATGCTTGTCCCCAAAACAGTTCACCTCTGTCTCGGGCGATGACTGCTGCCTGAACTCTGTACCCCCACTGAGACAATAAAACGGCTGGATGACTATAGGAGCAGTGGAAAGGCCAATAGTTTATAACTCAAGAGAGGCAAAGCTATACAGCTTGTGTGAAGACAAAGATTTAAAACGGTAAGAGATTGGAATTCTCTCAGTCTGAGGTCAGGAGGCCAAAGTTACCTTTTCAGTTCCCTGAGGCAGATGGAAAGAAACAAGCTGCATCCCTTCAGCTTTACACAAAGAAGATGCCTCAGTGACTCAATGCTGGATGTTATTATTCCATTCAGTTGTTGCTTACTTGGTGTATACGTGAGATCTACCATCTTTAGTCTGAAGATCATTACAATAGTTTCATATATTGAATTTGATGCAAAATTACAGTAAAACTACCATCATGAACAAGCCCATCTAGAACAGTTTACCTTATTTCTCATATTGAACTAGTCTTGACTTCACAAACATAACCATGTTTTGTTTTACACAAATTTGATATAAATGTGGCATTCAGAGTGTAAAACTGCAATCATAAAACAGTCATTCATTTCATTCTATTTTTCTGTTTACTTCAGTCAAACTACGATAACAACAATGTCCTTCACACAACTTTTCAACCATATTCTGTTTATTGTAAAACAAAACACAATACTTCAGTGAGTCATTGCGGCTTTAAGCATGCAAAAGAGCTAAAGAGATATTTTTCTTAACAGGAGAAATAACCATAAATCATAAAGTATAATTGTAATTTTTACTGCCTTATTGAATATATTCTAACATACAGAAACAAAGCTGTTACAGAAAGAGCATTGGGTCTTTAATTATCTTTAATTAAATTAATTTCTAAACCTATTTAAGAATTTGATGTTGAAAATGTTTATATAGGATACTTAAAATAAAGCCATATAATTCAAATCAACATAAAAATGTATTACAGTACATACTGCTTTTTTTTTTAAGACAGCAACCACTTAAAACATTGGAGCAGCATTATCCTGTGAGGACACATTATGATATAAGGGTTGTTTTGAGCCTTGATCTTTTCACACTGTGAGATTCTCTTTTCATTCTAACGGCATTAAAAAGAGAAAAAAGACTCGGAGATAGAGGAGTGAGGCTGACGTCACAGTCCAAGAGTCACCCGCCGTGTGTTTGGCGTCTCCAAGTAAAGACTTATCTGCAAAGAAGTTTGGACGGACAATGTGGGCGGACAGGGCGTGAAACTACTATCATCATCACTTCTGAATGAAAAAAAGAAAACATATCTTCCACAAAAAAGAGGGCTCATTCCAATTCAGCTGCGTTGTTAGGACAACGAGAACCATCCCTCAGATGATTAGTTCCACTTCAAAAAAATTTACTTTCCGCAGTGGAAACGTCCCCCTTTTGTGTCCTTACACAGGGTTTTCTCAGCCCGAAAGAAGAATCGTATGTTTAGTCAGCCTGTTTATTATTCCTTCTGTTCACACTACAATTGTATTAAATAAATAGAGTACTACTAACAAAGGCCTATTAGCCCATAAACATGTCCTGAGACACACAAAAAAGGCAAAATCACAGCCTGCACATGAATTAAGATACTCTAGTAAAGGCATAAACTACATTGCTCAAGACATGGTACTAACTCTCTGTGCCTCATCTCTGACACCATGAAGCATGTTGTGTTGCACTTGTTTTTTTTTTTCCAAATTCAGTACTTGTTATGTGGTTCCATCTCAATTTTGAGAAACACCGCCCTTTGCAAAACAGCGGCAGCTACTGAGGATGCAGTGAAGCAGCAGTATGTGGTAGATTTTCTGGTACATGTATTTTCAGAGGGATGACTGCACGTGGCTTCTTCAGTTCTGATCAAAAACATCCCCAATAGCCTCTTCTCAAAAGCAGCACTCTTTCAAAAAAATAAAAATCTTGTAATATGCACTATGTCAATTTTAAACATGTCAGATTACTCGCCACAGTATGGGTCAAACATTTCTATATATAATGTTCTAGCTTGATCAGAAACTGACAAGTTAAAATGATGAGCAGGCAGTCAGGATTCTGTGACAAAAATTCTGATTACAAGTAAAAAAATAAAATAAATTACTCTCAACTTAATGTTATAATTAACATGTGGTTACAGGGGCAGATCACAGTTACAGCAGTTTGCTTGATTGTGAATTCTGACTTCCTCCAGATTTAAAAATACAATTTAAATGAATCAAAAAGGCTGTTTTGACGTTCTGCAGGTTGTTCAGAAAAACACCCATCTTGCCTGAGTCCAAATGCCAAAAGGGCTGGAGAAAAACACACCTAAATACAGATGAGTGGAATCTTTTTTCCACCTTTTTTTTATGTCACAGGCTGTGACTGGCAGTTGTGACATCTTGGTTACTTTGATTGGATTTTTCTTTTTTGCATGAAGTTTATTTCCTAAGATTTCCTAAGTTAAAGTTGAAACATGCAATAAAGATAATTTGAGGGCCCTTTAACAACACTCAAACACAGTACTTACACTTCAGTTTTGCAACAAATAAATTGGATGCACATGCAAACTTTTCTATGTGAAACATAGATTTTATATTTCTGTTTATGAGAATGAATCTTTGAACTTTGACCTTTTTTATAAATAACATCTTGATTTCATACAGTCTTACAATAAACTCCTGCAACTGCACCTGATACAGCTTAGAAACATCCATCCTACCGTTTATGATGAACCTTCTGTCAACCTAGAGTGGTTTAACCTGCTCAGGCGAAAAGAAGCTTCTTGGCACAGGACACACCAGCAGCAGCCCTTTAATGTTGCCAACTAATAAAGCTTTGATTTCCAATTGATGAGCAACATCGGTGCAATAACAGAGTGACACTACTGGTCATCTTGCCCCATTTCCACAACATTAAATTCATGCTTTAAAAGTGTAACACAGTATTTCTGCTCCTGGAACTCCAACAGCTACCTCATCATCTGTCTGAAATTGTATTTCCCAAAATGAGGAACCCAGTCCCATAAGTATACAAACGGATACAGTTATAAGGAATGAAATGGAGATGGGATATGTCCCTTTCCTGGCTAAACTTGTATTTTTCTTATTATTTAAGGAGCATAATATAGAGTGTGCATTGCAAACTCAGTTTACAGTTTGTTAGCCACACTGATATAGTCTAGTCTATATTCCTAACAAAGTCAAATACAACAGCATTGCAATAAATTCTAGCTTCAAGGGGTTACAATTTTCAGTCTTGATACATATGTTCGAAATAATGTTGACTCAATATCTATGGTAATTTGGAAGGCCGTCGGTTGTGGTGCTATTAAGTTGTATTGCATTATACTGAAAAGTGTAGTTTTCCCAGACCAATATAATCAAGCAGGATACATGAAATATTAGAAACACCACTCCAGGCAGAAGAGTTTAACAGCAGCTCAGACTACAGCTCTCATAATCACCACATAGTTGGAGTAATTAACAGAAAAGGATGGTAAAGAGCACACAATGATATATAGCTGTAAGCAAATACTATTCATGTAATGGCCAACAACTTAACATAATATGTGATGAAACACTGGGTTGTCATAATAAATAGGTCTTAATGAAAAGTTGTGCATCACATATGTGCAAAAGTGCATATATGAAATTTGAAATATTGCAACACTATTTAAACAATTCATGAAACATTTATATCCTGTATAGATGCTAAACAAATAAACTTCTCATTGCGGCATTGGTTTCAGCAGGATGGAAGAGGGCAGAGTGGACATCACTTCAAAATGTAAATCTGTACTACAGTCTACATTTATTGTGTCTATATTGTTTAAATCTTTATTCAATTATGTTTCAGCATTAAGTTCATGTAGAATAATTCAAGTAAATAAATGAAAATGTCTTAGTATGATGCATTCTGGTATTACCTCCTAATTTATTGGCCTAGTTATGAAATTATAGCTCTGTTAACACATTAATGACATTTTCTGTAAAAACTAAACTCAATTAAAAAAAGAAGAAAAATCAACAAAAAAAAGTCTATATGAATGAAAACCTGTTGTGTTGAATCGACATTGGTATCTTATCTCATAAGTGTTGAAAAATAAAGTATGGTTAAAATCATCTATTTTTCCCCAAGTTTTAATAAATGAGGACAAGCTGACTTGGAAAAAAGGACTTAACTCAAGTACAACTAATTGCTTCTTTCATCTATCCAATTAAAAGCAGAAATTTAATCCAAGTAGTTTATTTCTTGTTTTGATTGCTCATCATGAGCCACAGCCTCTTAATCAGGACAAAAATATAAGTATTGCATATTAATTCTGCACTGAGATTATTATTATTTCTCTGATTACCATCATTCTCTCAATGCACAGGACTCCTCAATCCTGCAGTGACTCGGTAGATTTGACAACCACAGTAAAGGATGTGTTGGCAAAGTTAGCCGCTAACATTTTCAATCCATAGCCACTCAGGTGTGCATGTGTGAAAGTGTGTGAGGTGGTTGTTAAAATGGTGCGGAGGATCAATAGGATGCTGTTGTTAGTGAGAGACCCTTTAAGGGAAACATCAGTAAGGTGGCATCACAAGTTGTCATGTGTGATGTTGGTGAAATGTATGTGGACTGCCTCTGCCTTCAGTTGTCTGAATAAACATTCAGCAGTGAAGGCTCAGATCCTTCACATTTTCTTGTGATTAAACAGCTTGGTTGCATGAAGTAATCTCACCCTTACCCAAATGAGATGGTAATGCCTTCTCTCAGGGAATTCAGCAGTACACAGCAGTACCTACACAGCAGTTGTACAATTCGAATGGGACTAATAATAGAGCCTCCGTTCTCTTAACTTGAAATGTGTATTATTCACTTCAAAACTGAGATCAACTATATGGGTCAGTGGGATTTCTGTGGGAAAAAAACACTGAAAGTTGCAACCAGAAGAAAATACAACAGATCTAAAGAACGCAGCAGCTAATAAGAAATTTATTTGAGCAGAGTAGCAGCTCAGAACTTTAATTAACAGAGCTGGTTTTAACTGATTGAAAGGGAGTACATGTCCACACTCATGTGCGTGTGAGCCTAATTATTTTCAATTCCTTGATTGTCTAAATAGGCTTTATAAATAAAAGCAAAAGTGACTTGAAATGTTCAAAGGAAATTATTTTAGAAATGGAAATGATCAAAGAGATTTTCATAATTCCTGTGATCTGTAAGTTCATACGCTGGGACTTCAGTCCTCCATGCTGCTGTGGCCAGGAGACACACACACACCCATGCAGCACTGTTCCACTCCCAACATCTGTCTTTCTCTGGCCACAATAAATAACATTTATTTGGCCTGTCAGGAACTCAGGAAGTCAACAATTCAAGCTCAATTTATAGGAAAAAATAATCTAATACTGAAATAAGCCACATGAAATGAGAAAAGGTAAGAATGACAACATACATGAGATATAAATGAGAGAGGTTAAATGAAAATGAGAGAAGAGATAGAACATTTGAAGAAAATTAGAAAGATGAGATGAGGTGGCATGATATAGCATGCTGTGCCGTGGCTTTATAAATCATGTGATATGACCTAAAGGTATCTAAGGTGCCCTGGGTGATGGATTTTGAACATGCAACAACAGCAAAGGCTGCTCTATAATGCAGATGAATAATAAAATGTATGGGGATAATTGCACTGCCCTTGGCATCTTGTTCACATGTCTGTATTACCAACAGCCCACGCTGGCTCCTGGTGTGGGTGGTATCTTTACTTAATGTGTTGATAAAAGGAAGTATTTACAACATTTCAAAAGACAGAAAAAAGCAAAAGACAAAAAAAAACAGTTTTATAACTACAGTAAAGCTTAATGGTTATAAACAAGGGAGGATGCTGTTTATTTGTTTTTCTCTCACTTACATTCCTTGGCATCTATCCTGGCCCCTTGGAGGTAGATTCTGAATCAAGTTCATGTACAGAGTATGAATTAAGTATTTGTTTAAATGGTAATAATACTAGTCAGATACATTATGTGCAGAGTTTTTAGAGATTCATTTGTAGCTTATTGTTTTGTGATGCTGTTAAAAGTTTGACATTTTTGGACAAATCCAAACAAAAATGTTGATGTTTGCTTAATAAGCCAACTCCTATCTACTCAACACACAGCTTCATAAGTTAGAATTTGTTTGTGTAATATTGAGCAGATACCTCCAAAATCAGTTTTGGGATTATACATTTCACAGCATAGCATTTCCACACAGTCATTCTCTTTGTTGCAGATAATTTTTCCTGAGACACGCACAGTTACACAAACTGGTTGCGCAATTAAGCCCATTACAGAAGTGAAGGATGTCAGTTACAGAACTGACAATGCTAGAGAGTAAGAGCAACAGAAGGAAGGTGCCAATTATCTCAGCTATATCCCACTTTGATGATAGACCTTTAGGAGCCATAGTTAGTAACATTGCATAGGCAATGGTTTCTAGCCTTTTAAACACACTTTGAAAACAGGATTATGAATGCCATCAGTTCTGCTTTGTTGTTTTTGAAAGTCACCTGTAGGAAGGTGCAAAC
Organism: Leptatherina wallacei; assembly: GCA_028567055.1. NCBI lineage: Eukaryota > Metazoa > Chordata > Actinopteri > Atheriniformes > Atherinidae > Leptatherina > Leptatherina wallacei. The sequence goes on along the minus strand of JAOXYM010000007.1, from coordinate 17,420,477 downwards.
TTGACAGGCTTACGTTTGTACTGATAATGTAATACTGATCCTGGGTCAAAGATAGCTCCAGGAGTTTGTTTTTTATGTTAAATGTACTGAAGTGCAATGGTCATAGTCAGTTACCATATGTCAATATATTCCTAATTACAAAACAAAGATGTATTGTGCTAAATGTAAATAGAAACACAATGTAATGTATAATATTGTTCTTAAATCTCATAACTATAATAGAACATACAAAATATATTAAATGTTGAAAGTAAGACATTTCACTATTTTCATGAAAAATGTAAGGACTGGGATAGGCTCCACCATTACTGTGACCCAGAATTGGATTTAGTAGGTACAGAAAATGGAATAGATAGAATACATTTTTTTTTAAAGTATAAGCTAATCTTGAAATTGATTGCGCTAAACAGTTGGGACGGGTCATGTTTACCTCTGTGCAAAGACCAGTTGCTTGACCTTTAAAAAAGGAATATTGTCGCCTTCTTGTCTGAGATAGGATTAACTGCTCAACAGTCCTGGGTTTTCTCTCATGCATTTTGTGTTTCACAATGAACCATATATCTTTAGTTGGTGATAATCTTGACAGCAGACAGCGCATGGACTCTTATACTTCAAAGCCATTGTGCTGTAAATGCATCATGTGGTTTAACGTTGCCTTTCTGAAATAAGCAAGGCCTTTGCTAAAAATAAGTCATCTGGATGGAGCATATGTTGCTCTAAAACCTCTAACAAGCTATGTGTTTTTTTTTCCTCCTTTGTTCAAAACACGCAATGTTCATGATTCCCAAAATAAATTTTAAATTTTGATTTGTTTGATCAAAGAACTATTTTCTACTTCGCTTCAGTACGTTTAAAAAAATAAAAAGTTCTGACCCAGAGAAGACGACAAGTTTTACAGTATTATGTTTACATATTATGTTTTGAACGATAGAGCTTTAATCTGCTTTATGGATGGCAGACTGAATTTGGTTCATACACAATCATTTCTGGAAGCGCTCATGAGCCCATGCAGTGATTTCTATGACAGAATCATGCCTCTTTTTAACCTGGAAATCATGGGAATTCATGTTTGCTTTCTGGCTGTGTCTCTAACACTCAGATAATAAAATACCTAATTTTGCTTTTCGGGGTACACTGGGATTGTCACTAGGGTGGTGCCCTCAAAGATACTGCTGTTGTGCCATCAACAGTTTTTACTTATTTTTACACTTGCAGTTTGTACCTTATTAATACCAGTATTGTACCTCTGGGGCTATCCTGTACCCTAATTTAACAAGAGGTGCCTTTATAACATGCATCTCTCGGTTGGCCTGGGAGCGCCTCGGGATCCCCCCCGGATGAGGCAAGGCAAGGCAAGTTTATTTGTATAGCATATTTCCTGTTCAAAACAATTCAAAGTGCTTTACATAAAACATCAAAAGCATTACAGATTGTGCAAAGAAAGCATTGAAAAGTAACAAAAATAACAATAAAATCTTTTTTTTTTATTATAATTTTTTTTTTTTTTTTAAATCACAAATTGACTTGATCAAAAGTAAGATAAGTTCAAAATAGCCATGCAGATTTCATGC
>JAOXYM010000007.1:17399797-17410435 GCA_028567055.1 Leptatherina wallacei | reverse complement strand
TATGTGTAAATATATATATATATATATATATATATATATATATATATATATATATATATATATATATAGTTTTTTTGTTTTTTTCAAACAATCTTGTCTTCTTCAGATAGACAGACTATCTTTAACAATTACGCAACACGGTAAACAACTGAGCACATTCACTTTGTAACCTCTCCTGTGGTGCTTTGGAGATGTAAAGGCTACAAGCGGCAACCAAACAGGCCTTACAACAATAACAACACCTACAAAAAGCTGTCCATGTTTTCGCAATGCAAAATTCAACAAGATGACTGAGGACATTTAAAAAAGATTCACAAAAGTACAGCGAAAGTTGGAGGCTTCAACATGGAAATAGGGGCCCACACATTTATCAAGGCCCTCACTGCCCCATGTGGATCTCAGAGGGAGGAGATGCTATTACACTGCTTTGGTGGGAAAGAGTCCACGCCACTGTGACATGTGTACCATCCATTAACAATACTTTTCTGAAAGGGAGAGGTGGAGGAGAAAGTCCGTGAGCTCTGGGCAAAACTGTGACCTGTCTGGCCACAGGGGTACTGGGAGGACTGGGACCTGTAGCCGCCTCTCTGTAGCAACAAAGGGTCCAAGAGGGGCTGTGACCTGTGAGTGGAGTAGTCCAAACTGCTGTCAAACGTGTGATGGAAACGTGACCTTGGGGTCGACTCGTCTCGACTCTCAGGGGAAAGGGGGACATCTTGAGTTGAGCTGGGTGGTTGAGGGAGGCTGATCTGGGTTCCAGATCTGCCCTCTGCGGCATGACCTTCCTCATCAGGACGCGCGTCGCCGCCTTTGGTGATGTGGGCCTTGTTGCAGTGGAGCTTCATATGCTTTCGCAGGGAGCTTGGATGGGTGTAGCACTTGTCGCAGCCTCTGACCTTGCACATGTAGGGTTTATCGCTGGAGTGCACGTGAGAATGCTTCTTTCTGTCGCTGCTGTTCGCAAATCTCCGGTTGCAGCCCTCAAACTCACATTTAAAAGGTTTTTCACCTAAACGAGCAAAGAGAAAAATCACAACGAGTTACGAGATCTTGCAGGCCTATGCATATTCTGCCCTGTCATATCAAGTACTACCGATGCCTCCATGAGTGTATACTCCATATAGCTGCATCACATGAAACCCTAAAACTGAAAAATGCACACTCAAAACAAGACAGGCAGGTCTGCTCTCTTACTGTAGACAAGGAAAACTTTAGTTTTTTTTCTTTTTCTTTTTTTAAGTTAACTTTTTAAAACAAATTGTTTCTAATCTGTTAAACAAATTAATATGAGCCATTCAAATATAATTCAAACTAGTTGTTGGAACTTTGGTGCAGTCCTGATCGCAACAAGTGAGCCGTTTATCTGTATTAATCACCAAGACTTCTGCTAAACACCTTAACCTGCCACAACTGCAAACATTGCTTTAAAATCCCTTATCACGCATGGGGGGAATTATGAAAGACAAGATGCTAAGTGATCTTATAAAACAATATTGCCTACTTGTGTTCATTACCATGTTCTATGCACATAGTCTGGATGCTGGACTAAAAAATAAACCCTGTTTATACTATCTGTTAATTGTCCTTTTTTTAAATTATTATTTTTGTAAATATATATGTCGCTTCTGAAATGAGAAAAAAACTAATATAAAGTGATTAACATGCACACAACATGTGCAGTTGTGTAATAGCTTAAATGTAATTAAGGGTCTCTGTTGTATCTCTTTTTCTGCTGCTTTCATCAGTAAAACAATTGAGCTCAAATAAAAAGAGGATGCCCAAAGAATATTTTTGTCCAATCTAGGAACAATTCACTGCATTTGTCTGATTCATAATGCCTAAAGGCCTATATTTCACTGCAGCATTAAATTTGTACACGTGTGTAAATGAAAAAGAAACACTGGTGTATGGCAATCCCCTTTAAAAGAACATGTTACATCTGTGTTTGTATAAACACACACACACACATATATATATATATATATATATATATATATATATATATATTCCCGTTGTAAAGTGAAATGCATTTTATAACACAATTTCACAGTATTTTGGTAACATAAGTGATGATGGCCCAAAGCGAACAAAAGCAGTGAGTGAAATAATTCATCTCTATTTTCTAAAAGTACTACTCATTTTGTTTATATCCAAAGTAATCCCTTAAACTTTTTTACACTCTACTAGCCTACATTACGACTGCATCACAGTTTGATGTGCTGTAAGAACTCCTGAGCACAAGAGACGAGTCCCTGGGAGGCAGAGGCAGCGTAACTGCTACGTCACAACTCTCCGGTGTCCCTACATTTATTTAATAATTTTGCTGAATGAAGTGAGGGAGGCACCCAAAGCACCAGGCCTGTTGACTACAAGTCGTTTGCAGCTGTCTTGGTACTTCTCATCTGTGGTTCCTGCACGGAGACTACACGTTTTTTCCCCTGCAGACCCATTCAGTAACGGGAGGCAGCAAAAGCAGCACGAAACGCCCTTCACACAGAATCTGGATAACAATGTAGGCGGAAATAACACCGAAATAATATGATGCAATAATAATCATAAAATTATTATGAATAATAATAATCATCATCATAATGCATGTTGAATTTGTTTTTAAAGTCCACACAAAAATAAGAAAAAGAAAGGGAAAGTTGTCAATTATTATTATTATTATTATTATTATTATTATTATTATTATTATTATTATTATTATTATTATTATAAATATTATTATTATTATTATTATTATTATTATTATTATTATTATTATTATACAATGTTATATTACGATTATGAACTAACCTGTATGAGTCCTTTTGTGGATCTTCAGATTCTCTGATCTTGCAAAAACTTTCTCGCAGCCGTGAAATGGACAGGGAAAGGGCTTCTCTCCTGTGTGCACCCTGACGTGGTTCACCAACTTGTATTTGGCTTTGAAAGGCTTCCTGTCTCTTGCACAATTCTCCCAGTAACACACGTATTCGGAGTGCTCAGGTCCTCCGACGTGCTCCACTGTCACATGAGTGACAAGTTCATACATGGTCCCGAAGGCTCTGGAGCAAGGCATCTTCCCAGCCCCCTCTTGGCCGTCAGTCCACTTACACACCAGCTCATGCTTTACTGTTTGCTTAGAGCACCTGAGGAACGCGTCGCCTCCACGCTGAATCGCCATGTTCAGGGGTTTGTACAGACCCAGGAATTGTGTGACTATTTGCTGGCTGTTTCCCTTGGGGCTGATAGTTTGGCCGTAAGGGTGAGTCCGGGTGAGGAGGTCACCAGGTAGACCCAACATCATCTGGCTCCCGAGGTCTCTAGAAGCGTCGGCGGAGGCATGGGCCTGCTCCTGATAACTTGTGAAGAAAGTGTGGCTTCTGTTGTCTCTGCAGCCAGCAAAGTCGCGATACCTTCCAATCCCGCCATGTTGGTTAGCTCTTGATGCCAGTTGATCAGTGACGGGTGGCATGCCGGCTCCAGAAAGATTGGGTCCAAGGATAATGCCCCTAGGGTTGTGCTCTAACCGGTGGCTGGGGTATCCAGAGTCTGAGAAACTGGGAATCGAATGGTCAACATATGCACTGGACCTCGTCTCGGGGTAGTCTCGCAAATTGTGCGAGGGGCAGAGTTTTAAGGAACTGCCAGTGGGGTGTCCCATGTGCTCTCCTGCCAAAGGTGGCAGCACCACGCTGGGTTCAGTATTGCTCTCCCCGGGGTTGACGCAAGAGAGAGGGCAGCCACTAAACCTCGAAAGGCTTGTCATGTTTTGTTTTGAGTTTGGCTGTGAGTTTGCAAAATCAACCAATTCAGCACTCAGGATACACCCAGAAGTTCTGTTCCCATTTTCCGTGTTGTTTATCATCTGTATGTGAAATTCTTGGCCGTGAACTTCGCAGAAGTAGGAAGCAGACTCAAATTCGTTAAAGTTGGTGTGAGTCCCATGCCGCTCACTTTGCCCTCTTGATTTGTGGCAATAACCGTGGTAGTAAAAATGCTTCGAAACAGGCCATGGTGCAATATAAAAGCACAGCAGGCAAACCTGCTTTTAAAAAGGGAGCTTTGGGATTGGTTGGAATGCGCAGTGATTGACAGGCACTGGGTTTGTTTTAAAAGGGACACGCAGGCGTTCACTGCACGACTCCGTTTTCAAATATCGCAGAGAAAATGCTTTGAAATATGCCGCGATACTACTCCCTAATACTGCTGCCTCTTTAACTTCAGGCGCCTTCTCAGAAGAACTCCTTCTACAAATCTCAGCTTAAGAAAAGAAATGTCCAGGTTAATATCTAATACTGATCATCTGCTGGAAGTTAAGTGATCAGATGCAGACATGAACAACACAACACAATCACAGACTTCACCGTCTTTTATTTCGCAGCAATCTTGCCAAAACAACTACTCCTGCTTTGCAAGAATAATAGAGACTGCTCCTTGTGCGTGTCCAGGCCAATTATTGTCAAGACCTGAATTATGAGTGGAATGCAACATTGAAAACATAAAAAGTTACATCTAGCAATTATTTCATGTGTTGAGATCATTTTAAATTCTAAAACGATTTTGTTTTATTTATATATTACATTTATCTGTATCAGTACATTTTTTGAAGCCATTTATATATATGAAAATGTAAGTTATTGGACTTGTAGGCAAAAATATTGCAAAAGCTGTTTTTTTTAAACCTATTTTTATTTTTTCATTTAATTTCGTGCACATTTTCAATAGGGCGTGCAATTCCTCTAATCTCAAGTCTTCAGAAATCTTTAACTTTGATAAAGCAACAAGTAGGCTATCATATAACATGCAGGAACAAATGTTCTTAATTATTTATTTGGGAGAAAAAGTTTAATAGAGACCGATTTTTTTCTTGTTGTGTCATTTGGAAGAAAACAGAGCAAGATAGCCTATACTATTTCATACCTCAGGGCAGACAATAAACTATTTCTGGAAATATAGCCTGTCGTCATTAACCCCTTTAATAAATTAATGAATCATTAAAAGTATTCCAAACGTCCTGTAGGCTGGCACAGATTTTTTTTTTATGTTATGTAAAATGAAAACCGTGTGAAGCGTTACAATAAACCGTGGGCTCCCCATTGTAAAAAAAAAAAAAAAAAAAAATTAATGAAAAAAAGGGGGAAAAAGGTTTAGATTTTTCTTTCTTTTTTTTTTACTTGGGGTGCTGTGAGGACATGGAACTCTCCAAGCTTCTCCAGTGGAGTGCATATTTCCGCTCGTCAGCTTGGTTTGACGTGGTTCAGGCTCTATCAGTGCACTTTCCTCCACCATGACCAGTTTAGTCAGATTCTTTCATCTGGTACTTTTATTTAAATCTACGCGCCGTGGCGTAGGCTCCGGGCTATAGCTTATGTAGGTTTAAGGTGAAACTGCCTCATTTCCAGAGACTGTTGCTGGAGGATTTCTTTCCTCACTTTTTTACCCGAAAATGAAAAAGAAAAGAAAAGGGAAGGAAAAAAAAACCTTTTCCACATTGTTATGCTGACGTCACTTGCAGTATGTTCTATAGGCAGACACAAAGCCAGGGGCCCACTTGACATTAAGTGCTACAAAATAGTACACAGGCCCAGAACTGGCCTTATTCCGTCATAATTGTAATCGACGCTCGTGTTTGTCAACCTTTAACCCGATGCAGTTCCGAAATGATTGAGGTCTGAAGGCCAATCAACTGAAAGTTTCCAATCTGTTGTTCAAATGTATAAATAAGTGACGGACATGATGATCCAATGTCTTCATCTGCTGTAGAAGGGAAAATAAGGAAAAAACTGCACTGCTATGGTTTTACATGATATGCTGATATGAGGTTGTTTAGGTTCACTTTTGCATTTACAGTTAGCTAGAGTAGGTACTAGGTCTATTTAACATCCGCTGATTCAATTGTGATGTTTTCCTGATAGATACTGCTGAAAGGGTAAAACTATAAGAGATAAGTTTACTTTTAAACTGTTTAAATGAACCAAAATGTGTTGACTTAAGATTTTGGCCTGCTGAGTATAAGTTTACTCATTTGTTTAGAAGTCTAAAAAAATAAATAAATGTATAAATGCAAATTAAAATACATTTGAAAATCAACCAAATATAATTCAGATTTTAATCAGTAAAATGTGTTTGATTTTAAATTTCCCAAATACATTTAACAAAATTTGAATTTCATGGGATTAAAGCCAGGGTTGAGAAAGCGACTTTCAAGCGATAAATAAAATTAGGAAAATAACAGCAAAAACCTAGTCAGTTTTTTTACTTTGCGGAGGACTAAGAACTGTTACAGCTTTGCTGTAATTAAACATGCAAATCTCATGAAAACATAGCATTATAAATGTGGAAATTCCTTGGGGTACACACCTTTTTTCCCCTTTTTTTGCAATTTAACATTTGATATCTCCTCAGGCTCTATAGTTTCATGAGTGTGGCAATTTGTATTGGTTTTTTGAGAAGTCAGACAAAACTCAAGTGACAGCTGGACAGAAATGATCACTCTCAGCAATCAAAACATTCATGTCTGGGAACACAACTCACATCCACAAGATCTTAGTCACTCTTACTATGTGCACCAAACTAATCACAAACATGCCATGCACAGATAACATGGAAGAGAAGTCAAATGTCAGATAAAAGATCAGAACTAGTACAACACCCTGCAGCAGAATGGCCTGAAAATCAACCAAGTCGGTATCCTTTACCTCGGAAGGTGATGAGTGCAGTTCTTCTAAAGTATAATACTATTTACGCAGCAACAACAAACATGCATAGGCATAGAAACATAAAAGTTTATATGCATGTTTATATAAAACAAACTACTCACATTCCATGCAAGAATCACCTGATTGCTTGGCGATTATCTTTTTTTTATGTTTGGCATGAATTGGGTATGTTTAAACAGTTCCATGCTCTGTAGTGTAGAGTCTGATGAGGTATTGCAATTGATGAGGGATGGCAGTGCACTGTCTTGCCATCACTTTATGAAATTTAGATGAATTAACAGGTTTGGGATGAGTCCATTTGGGGACAGATGCTCCAGTAAATCACAGCAAGAAGTCAATTAGTTCTCTCCATCAGCCATATGAAGGCAAATTCCAAGTGCAGTCACTCAAGGCCCGACTGACATATAATTTGTGAATCTATAACATTGGTCCAGATATTACTGCAGTGTTGAGACTGTTCAGAATGAGGCAAATATTCAATAATAAAACAATTCTCAAACAACAAAACACAAATACACAGAGCGCAAAAAACACTTTTCGTGTTGATGCCATGAAGTTAAGCATTACATTGTCAAATTCCATATAATAAAACAATTGAATTGTCTTTAAGTAATTATGATATGAGTTGTCTTCAGCTGCGACACTGCACAGAAAACTGACTTGTATGAGGTTGTAAGAATGTTTGAAAATAAAATACGTAAAAGATAAGACATGCTTTCTGAATTTGCAGTATTTTGGAAACGTAGAATCATGTAGAAAAAGCATGAGCAGAATTACTGAAAAATATTTTAAGAAGATGAAATTTATACAAGACAATGGTCCAAATGCAGACCAGAACCCGATCCTTTCTGCCTCTGTGTACACTGAAGAATTTTGGTGGAAAAAAGAAACAAAATGGAGAAAAGATCTGATGAAAAGAAAAATCGCATTAATTTGAGGCTATACTTTGTGTGGTTTTAGATGCCATATTAATCAACAGTAAATCCTGCAATTTGATTTTGCTAAATGGCCATTGAAGAAAAAAAATCATAGTACTATTTACGGAACCATATTTTTGAGACACACTGAACGTTTTCTGTTTTTAGAGTCAAAAACACAATATACAACGACATAAATGCATTTTGGTAATAATATGCTATTTTGTTGTTGCTTAAGGCAAACAAACATTTCACTTTTTTTCTGGTCATTATTGAGTTAACACCAAGTCCACAAACTTGTCTATAGCACCAGGGACTTAAGCCAGCAAAGCAGTGTGGGCTACAAGCCAGACAACATGGACTAAAGAAATTGCACAACTTTGCTGCCAGAGAAAAGATAAAATAGAAATGTTTTAAAAAGTAAAAAATAAATAAATAAAGTTCTTAGAGACCACTTTGTTCATATAAGAGACAAATTACCAAGCCTCCATGTCTTTTAACAAATTTAGAAGCAAAATAACCATAATGTTGCTGATTCTACCACCTCTAGTTAGAATAAACATAGAAATGTCAGATGTTTACCATGTAGGCTGATGGTTATATTCTGCTCTTTTCCAGCAACGTGGGCCTACTGTCAGAAAGGTATGCACACTAAAATATTCTCATATTTTAAAAGGTAACGCGCATGCTCTGTGAGAGGTAGATTATGTTATAACCAATGGGCTTTCCAAACGCCCATGAGGTAATCCCAGCAGAGATGACTAAATAACCAAATTATATTTACCGCAGTCCTGCAGAATAACCTGATGAAATTTCATCACGTTGCATTACGGCTGTGCTCCAATCAATCACTGTAAGATTTTTAAACTGTGCCTGGCTTTTGAATGGAAAAAAAGTATTGATAATCGTTTACAGACAAATGTCTATTATTCCAATTAAAATTAACATCTGTAAATGTTTAAATTAAATTTATAAATTACAGTGATGGTTCAACTTATTTGGAAATTAACCTAAATTAAATCAGATACATGGAAAAAAATAGAAATGGAAAAAAGGCATGAAATGGGGTGAAAATGTCAGGGCGATAAGCCCAAGAAGTGATGCAGAATATCTTGGGGGCGGAATATATTTGGTAAGAATTGTTGACTAAACTGAAGCATTATAAAGTCTATAAAATTGTTTTTAATTTTTTTCTAAAAAGTTACTTTATATTTGTCCAATGAGAGGGGGAAGGCACAAAGTATCTGCTCTCGTTAGGTCGCACGAATATGAAATCACAAGGACAAACTTACACACTAAAAAACAAAGAAAAGAGGCAAATAGAAAGAATGTCAAGTAAAAAAATAAGATATAAACGACCTATTGTTGTATGGCTGGCTTTGTTTAGCTAAAGACATAAATATATGTTTTAAAGTGTTTGAAGTCCCCTTCCACGTTTGAAGAGTTAATTAATCATTAAATAAATGCCACCGTACCAAAACATATCAGCAGTAGTTATAAATTTAACTCTAAAGCAACAGTTGCTTTACATTTGGCCTCGTTGATAACAACTCCCCCCTTTTTCCCAGCAAGAGCTCAGTGCCTACGCTGCTTGCTCTGTCGATCACAAACATTTGTGACTCATCTAAACCATGTCACTTAATCATTTCTTAGTGGTAATATGGTTGTAAACACACGGCACATCTATTTAAGTGGCACGCGGAGCCTTCGACGTCTCAACAAGCCAGTAAAATATGGAGGGAATACAGGGAAACTTAACAGGCTTGTCACTTGCGAAAGTTCACAAAGGTCGCAATAAATCTGCATGCGCGCATATGTGTGCATATATACATATATATATAGGCTACATGTTTTTCGGTGGTGGTGGTAAAACCATGTGCACGCCCGTGCTGTGTGTTGTTAGAGAAGACGGAGTGTGTGAGAGTGAAAGGGGGAGTAAACTGCGAGAGGCTATGCCTTCGTAGTGAGACAGAGCGGGGAGGGAGAGGCGCTTACACACACACACACACACACACTCATCGACACTAACCCTAACACGCGCTCAGAAGGAGAGAGCAGCTCACGGAGAAAAAAGATTAAGTGAATCTCATTCGTCATTTTGCTCACGAAAAGTTATTGAGGTTGTGTTGGGGAGGAAAGCACAAGTGTTGTACTAACATGCAAGATTCCCATAAAAAAAGAGGTATGTGGGTCCTTACAACAATTAAATTAACATATGAGTAACAGGCCTAAACATAGAGCAGCTTTGGTTCACGCTAAATCCCTTGCAACCTCCGGAGGCTAAATATTCAACTGTAGATTCCCAAACTTCTATAGCATGCAATTCGTACAGGCCTCCAACTATTTCTAAAAAGAGAGAGAGAGAGAGAGAGAGAGAGACGGACAAGTAAGCAAACTCACCTTTTCAATCTATAACTCTTTCTCGGTGAAATGTTCTGAGAGTGAATGCGGTGGGATGAGGACGACAGCAGAATGGAGGATTGATTTGATTTTTTTCTTTTCTTTTCTTTTTTCTGGGGGTCCAGATCCCTCTAAAATAAAGAATGTGAGCTCCTTCCTGGGACAGATTGAGGGGGGAAGGATGTGAAAGGCTTGGAGTTAAAAAGCGCCGCTTGAAGCACTCAGCGCGTCTCTGAACTTGATCAGATTTTATGTGTCCTGCAGCGAGTCAGCGGCAGCCCTGTGAAACTTGCTCAATGGCACGAATTTTTTGGCTAAGCGGGGAAAAAATCTCAGGATATTACAATTACTGCCATCTTTCTTTATGTCTTTTATTCTTCTGTCTTACACCCTATAGAGCTTTTGCAAAGAAAAAAAATCATAATACCCCCTCCCCTTTCAAGCGGTGTCAAAGAAAGCCACATTTTGGAACTGCGCCAAGTACATTCAAGTTTCCTGTTAATAAGAGAAAAATAACAGATAAGTCCATGATAATTCTACTATAGATAGATAGATAGATAGATAGATAGATAGATAGATAGATAGATAGATAGATAGATAGATAGATAGATAGA
>JAOXYM010000007.1:17355961-17380826 GCA_028567055.1 Leptatherina wallacei | reverse complement strand
ACACACACACACACACACACACACACACACACACACACACACACACACACACACACACACACACATACATACACATACATACACAGGGGCCACAGGGAACTCCAAGTTTCCATTCATGCTTCTCATTATCAGGGCATGTCGGTATTTTATGAGGCCGTGTAAACCACTGAATTACTGCACTTTAAAATGCATCCTGACACTATTACGTGACCATGCTGATGGAGAGACCTTTCATTGCTGGAGCAAGGACCTAAAATCGTGGACGACAAAAGAGCATGACTTGTTAATTATTTTTAACTGCCGGATAAAAATGATTATGAAGTAAGGCAGGATGCACAAATGGCAGAGGCCACATCATAAAGCAACTCCTTGTCTCTGGAGAAAAACTAACATTAGTTTTAGAGGGGAAATGTGAACATGCAGAAAAAAGACAATTGTGTCCACTTCTGAAACATACTTTATGAGGTTGTACACATACATTGTTATGATTTACATGTAAAAATAACTTTAAAAAAATCTAGAACATGCATCTGTTATAAACCAGCCATAGAAAGTGGACTTGCACAACATTCATGATGGCATAGTAATTACAACAGTATATGCAACACATCAAGTTCATAGTATTTTTTAATTTATTCTGATGTGTTAAACTAATTACAGCAAAGAGTGAAAGTGTTAATCCAAATTATCATTAGAATCTAATAACTCAGCACTCAATAAGTGATTCTCAAATGCACACATATACAAATTACTGTTGAGAAATTCTGCAGAATCTGTGTGCATGCTTAAAAAAACCTGTCAGGTGAGGTTTTTGTGTTTTTCCTTTCCTGCATATACATAAGTTTCAAATCCTGTTACAAACAGATGCCCTGACAGGTCAAAGTTAATTCATTCTGAATAATTCTTCAAATTAAAAATATTAATACACATCTACAGTATAAACTGTAAATTAATTTACCAATTTTCTCTTTTTTGCTGTGTACTTAACTCCATGGTCTTATATTTGCATATTTATTGATGATATAAACTTAAAATGTTTGAATATTATTCCATAGATATAGAAAAAAATGTGGTTTAACGGCCATTTATAACACATCATCTATTACACTCATATGATTTACAGTATTTGATCATTGGTTTATCTAAACTGATTACAGTCCTTTCAATCTCATCAGTATGCTCTTTTATGCACATATAAATTGCTATGTCAGTTCACACATGTTAGTGCGAGTGTATCCCAGGGAGCCACAGTGACAGCACAGCTGAGGCAGCACCAAGCTGTTGGTCGCTAGAGCAGTGACAATAAAAGGTGGCAGGCCAGTCAAAACATGCCCTGTGCTTCCAGGCTGGGCCAAAGTGCTGCTGAAGAGGGCCTTTTGAGGCACCCTTTAACGTGGTAAAGTGATCTCCTCCACAATTGGGACACTCCAAGAGGCCATCCATGACAACCAGGGCAAGGCAACTCCCTGCGCTCTCACTCAGCCTTGTCATCTTCTGTCCAACCCTCTTGGCCTGGATTCTGTCAATAACATGGGGAAATTTCTGTTTATGTCCATACAACCAAAGTTAATTAGTTTATGTGCCCATACTTAACTTGATATAGTACTCTGATTGAATCTAGACTGATATAACTGATATTCTTAAGGTATTTGAATAGATTTTTTTGGGCTAAATAACTACACATTTCTCTTTATCTACCATCCTCACAAAATCTAGTTACTGTTTTTCTTCCTCTGATTCACTTGTGGATGTGGTGGTGACTTTGTGACTCAGCCGGTTTACCACGGTAACCCCCGTTGGCAACATGAAAAACTTCAGACTTTGTAGAGAAGCATTCTGAATGTAGCAGAGGCCTGGGTTGAGAAAAAGCCAGACAGTGCCCAGAACACGACAGCAGAGCCCAGTTGGCCTCGTGACAATCTGGCCGACAATACCAGAAGACTTAGCACTCACTTTTTACAAGGGCTGCCTCAAATTACTCCTCTCTTTCTCTCTCTGCAGCTCTCACAAAAGAGAGGGTGGCAAATTGAAACTGAACTTTATTTGAAGCTGTAGCCAGACATAGTCCGTAGTATTGTTGCCCTGATCCAAATAAATAATCGCCATCAAAGGAAACTGTCTGAAACACAGATCTGACTAACTCGCCGTAAAGCTTCCAAAGCGGAATAGAACTTTGGGCTCAGCTTAAATGAAAAGGGGATTTCTTTTCTTCTTTGCTACCCATTCTAACTCTTCCTCTTTTCTCTCTTTACTTCTTTTTCTTGTCTGTTGAAACATGTGGTCAGCTGTTATGCTTCCATGTGGTCAGATGATCAAAGCCGGGGAGCAGCAGTAATTGTCTCCCGCTGAAGCCCTGCCCCGGCTGGGATCAGGATCCCAGCAGGTGGGGGGGACAGCCATGAGAACGGAGGGAGAGGGTGGAGGAACGCAAGAGGCCCTGCCTGGCAGAAATAAAGACTTCCTAAGGGCTGCTCTCTGACAACAGAGCCCCAAAGGGAGAGTGAAAAATGAAGCCTCCACACATTCGAAGGGGTTTTCACTCAGGGAAAAGGGGCCGCGATTGGGGTGAACATTAGTGAGAGAGGGCAAGATGGAAAGCATAAGAGAATAGGATTATAATATTTGCTCAGAGCAGAAAGGGACAATTGAGCACCCCTTTCAAAGTGTCCTAAGATTGTGACTGTGTCGAATTCATGCCTTTTTTTTTCTTTTCTTATTTTTTTAGGTTTCATGAAATATGTACACTGTTTATTTCACCTGCTGACCCTGCCTTCTCTGCTCAAACACCTTCTAACCTGTCACTGCTGAAACAAGAAAAAACTACAGAAATAAATTTGGCAAACTTTCTTGTAAAACATACAAAAACATGAGCCACTGACATGGACGTAAACAGAAGAAAGTCCACTCTTTCCTCTCACATGCAAGCCAACAAACACATTATTACCATACACAAACAAAATCACACACACTGAGGTGGGGAAAGACCACGCATACCTTGGCCTGTCAGTGTTTACCTGAAGACCAGAGGGAGCTGTGAATGCTCACAAGTCGGGCTACTTTGCATGTATGCGAGCGCTCGCAAAACACTTCTCACTGCTGTCCGTCATTTTGATTGCCCAGCATGACTCCTCAGCCCCAAACCTCCCAACACCCCATCTCGTAACACCCCCCACAAACTCCTCAGCCAGATGGCTTTTTTTTTTTTAAACTGTCTGTAGGCTCTTGCACCTCTGCTCTACCACACTAAATCCCTGAGATGGCTGGGTGGAGTGGAGGGTTTGGAGCTCTGCGTGGACAAATGGTTCGGAGGTAGCAGAGCAAATAAAACGGATTAAGAAGAGTCTTTTCACAGATACTTCAAAACTATTTTGGCGCTGAGCCATGGATCCCCCCCTCCTCCCCCTCCATCACCCACCCTTCAGTAGAAGGAAAGATCAGACACTCACAAAGAAATGTCCAAAGCACACAGGCCTTGTCTTTGGCCAATCCAAGATGTAAAAACTGTGCATGTGCCTAGATATACAGCAATGCAGTCATGACTTTATTTAAAGCTGTAACTGTGAAGCTTGATGCAATTTTTCTTTTTGTTCTGTTAATTTTTGAGTCCTTCAAGAGACAGTGTGTCTAAATATTAACGCATCAATCTAACTGTCAGTCTGCTCCAAGAATATTGTTCAGTGTCTATGGTAGTAGCATGATCATACCATAAGGTAATAACAGAAGTCTCTCAGCACATCAGTGCCCATCAGGGTAACATGAAAATAACCGTGACATCTTTCACTATTATAATTTGTGAGGTGGGACATAAAGCCAGTGGAAATTTCTACAATGTAAAAATGATTCATTCACCCCCACATCTATAAGAACTGTCATTTTCAAAACAGCTCTCTGTTCAAGCTGACTGACATTGATTGAGTGCTTTAGATATTCTCATAGAAGTTTAAACTGTTTTGCTTCCTGACTATTAAAAACAGGAGAGTTGTTTTAAAACACATATGGAACCATTTGAAGCAAAATGCAGCCCAAGTCAGAGCACAGTGCATCAATAGAAGGTGATATGAAGGAAATCCAAATGTCACCTCTTGGCTCTACCCAGCCAAAGGTTAGATTCTTGACTCCCTGCCGTCTTGTGCCATTAGGTTGCTTAGCAACAGGCTACAGACTATAATTAGTTTAGCAAAATTAAGATTTCCATTTTGTTAACACAAAAACACTTATCTGAAAAGTGTCACATGTTCACTGAAAGAAATTCCAAAGGCAGGCATTGAAATATGAGTGATGAGTTTTTTCTTTTTTTTCTTTTAATTTTTGGCAAGCTACGGCTGTCACCACTGAGTGAGATATACAAGTGCAGCTGTTACAGCACACTTAACGAAAAATCATAAGATGGAGCATGATATCATCCTGCGAGCATCTGTCAAGTGTTATTGTCATATGTTTGTAGCATACTAATTTTCAAAACTGGAACTGTCCCTCTTCAATCTCCCCACTTCTTTGCAACACCAACATTTCTCCAAGGAACATTAATCCAATATATCTTAAAACACCCCTTCTACGCATCCCCCTGCACTCACACAGTCATAAAGTGAGGCACTTTTATTAAATGTACATTAAACTACCATGATTTAAGCTATTCTAGCTTCATCCATTCTGCGAGCAAACAAGGCAGAAACATTAACAACATCAATGCAGAGCCCCTAAACTCCACTAATCTCTGCATCAGGATTAATGTGCACCCAGTATATCCACCTATCATCTGACTATCCATCATTTTAACCACTGATATAGCAGTGCATTCCACAACCACCGCCACCCATCATGGAGCCTGACATCTAGTTATGGACACCAGCTCCTGCTGACATGTTACTAGGCAGTGACGACAAGGTCACCAGGATCACATAATTAGCAGGGGTGACAAAAGACCCAGCAGGATCCAGCCCAGCATCCCCCAGGCCCGACAGAACATCAGCTACCACAAGCAGGGGCCTGCCTGCTGCCATCCTCTGTGCATGTGTCGATAATCATCACATATACAAATAATGACATTGGTTTTCAAGTTAGAGCTTTTGAAAAACTGCTGAATTCAGCAAAATCAACATTTACATTCATACCACACTGAAAAATGGAATTATCTCAGCTTGTCCCATTTTAAAGTAAGATGACAAACTATTTGACAGTAATTAAGTTTGTACAATTTCTTTACTGGATGAAAATTTGCACATTCACTTTATCAAATATGACTGTTTAGAAATATACCTGCAGCCTGGAGCATTTGTTTAGAGTTAGGAAAATATTCTAGTTTCAGGAGCAATAAGATAATTACAATAAGATCAATAAGTCCTGTCTTTGGCTTCAAGCCACTGTTGATATTTAAATGACAATAAAAATCACCAATGTGTTGATGAAAGAAATATAATAATGGAAACATTCAAAGTTAATTGCGGATGTAGTTTTGGAATGGTCTGTAGGTTGGAAAGCATTATCTTATATTTTACCCCTAGACATTCTGTTTATGCGGTTACGTGAATATATCTTAAATCATTCCAAATTATTGAAAACTGGAAGCACTCTGAGAGAGCAGACCTCTGCCAAGTTATATGGGTCAGTCACTTGAGAAAAACCCCAAAAGGCAAAATAGCCCACCCAGTAGGCTACCTTCTATATTTTGAACCTTCTGGATCACCATATCCAGATTATCAACATGATCTGGGTCAAACAATGTTGGATTATAACATCTATCATGATGCCATTGTGTATTTAGCTTTTTATTTATTTCTTATTTTTCGTCAATGATTCTGGGCATTATCTGTTGAATTAGAGGCTGTAATGGTTAAATGTACCCCCAAAATGTAATCACTTGTTCCTTTATTCCATTTCTGACATTTACTGAAAATTTCATCAAAATCCGTCCATAACTTTTCGAGTTTATGTTGCTGACAGACAGGCAAACAGACAGACAGACTGATGAATAGACAGGCCAACAAACGGACAGAATGACAAGCGTACGTCGCCGAAAACACAATATCCGTGCCTTGGCAGAGAAAATAGGTATATAATTTTAAAAAATAGGTGACAAAAGACAAAATAAAGATTGATGCTTCAATTGCTACAACTAATTGTTTCCAGTTAATTAAGTTTAATTTGATTAGTCTGATTGTTTAGTTGATAACATGAGAAGAAAAAAAGGTTGCCCTGAGCAGCATCTTTAAATGTCATTTTAGAAGTTGTCTCAACAGCACTCTAAAATCTAATAGCTTATCCATTCCACACTCATGTGTTTACAAGCATTATAAAAACCTAAATATAAATTGTTTTAGTCCAATTAAAAGCAGACTTTTGAAATACATGCAAACACATTAGTCCAAGTAAAATTACAATAAGTCCAATAACAAAAATCAAACAATGAACCCATTACACAGCTGGAAGTTTATTTAATTCTGCAATGTATGTGTTCAGTTGGACAGAAACTTAAGTGCTTTGTGAATACTAGTTGCTACCAGATAAAAGTGCTTTTACATTTTGTTGGTCTGTGACAAACCCTGTAACAACTACCTGATTAGGGTCATAAAATCACCTAAAATAGTGAGATGGACATGCTTTGGTCAACAAATTATAGCTATAACCACTTCAATTTAACACTTAATGTAAATGTACCAAATGACTAAACAGAGAGCATATTGCTTTAATGAAAATAAAATGTACACATATATATATATATATATATATATATATATATATATATATATATATATACTTTTATTTTTATTAAAGCTTCACTGCAATAAGCTCTTTGTTTTGTCATTGAGACATTTACAATAGGTGTTAAAGGTTTTTTTTCTTTTCTACTTTTCCAAAATGGCAGAGCAGTGTGAGCAGTGAAACATAAGTTAGCTGAATTATTCACTGAGCAGTGACACTGCTGCATTATTAGGAAGCTAACACGAGATGTTGTAAAGCAAGAAAACAGCAAAACATTCAATTAAAAAAAACAACTTGTATATATAGTATTACAATTACAATTTAGAGGGGCAACAGAATTGATGTCTTATAATGAATTTGACCCCGATGAGACACTTGGTCAAAGCAGCAAAATGCTGGTGCTTGCATTCAGTAGATAAATAGTCATCAAAATAAACACACCTCCAAGACCAACAAACTTTATGTGTTGGTTCATTGCATTTGCATGGTACCATTTAAATTCCTAGTTTGTTTATCTTCTAGCGGCTTTCCTCTGAATTACCATCTCGCACCAAGTTGGTACTGCAAGTTTACGCTTCTCTAATGGTTCCCTTTTGGTGTCTATTAATTACCCAGTCATTCTTCACACTCTGCAGTCACACGTCACTTCATGTCACCACAAATTGGTCATTGAAAGGCAGGGGGTCAAAGAAAAAAAAATACCTGGATTTAATTAACCAATATAATAAATTAATACATTTATATAAGTCAAATAAGACAAATATGCAGAATATTTAATTTTATTAAAATGTAAATAATAAACCTGTAGCCAACCATTACATACTTTTTAAGGCAAGGCAAGTTTATTTGTATAGCATATTTCATGTACAAGACAGTTCAAAGTGCTTTACATAAAACATTAAAAGCATTACAGATGGTGCAAAAAAACATTAAAAAGTAGTAAAAGGCAGCAACAAATAGCCAAAATCACAATAAAATAATAAAATAAATTAAATTAAAATGATTAAACATAGGATAAGATCAAAGTTAACAAGAGGATTTCATGCATAGGCGCATGAGAATTTAAAAATCTTTACACTTGGTAAAAGTTTCATCTCCACTGGCAGTTTGTTCCTCTTGTTTGCAGCATAAAAGCTAAATGCTGCTTCTCCATGTTTAGTCAGGACTAGTTGACCTGAGTCTTTGGATGTAAATGCAAAGAAATCAAAGCTTTATATTGCTTTTTTTGGTCAAGAATGGTGGTTGAGGTTCCCTAACTATCCATATATATTCAGTCATTTTCATTGCTATTGCTTGGTATATATCTACCTGAACTAGATGCACTCAGAGAACGCAGTCCTCCAGCAAGCCTTTATAATTTTTTATTTTTTTTTTGGTCAATGATTGTGGGCATTAATGTTGAGTTAGAAGCTTTAATGGCAAAATTGTCCCTATTTCCCCATAGTAAAGAATCCTTAAAAAAATTCATGGATCCAGGCAGTGATCCCGATCCCCCCAAAATCTAATCACTTGTTCTTTAATCCACTTCACAGATTTCTGGAAAATGTAATCAAAATCTGTCCATAACTATTTGAATTATGTTGCTGACAGACAGAAAAACCAACACCGCCGAATGCATGACCTCTGCCTTGGCAGAGGTAATAATGTTGGCAAAAATATATTGAAACACTGCACATGTCTATCAGCCCTTACCAAGCAGCAACCTCTGAAATGGGAAGTCTATGCAGAAGTGCCAAAAAAAATGCAGTTCCTCCCTCATCCGATAGGGGCTGGCTCCAAAACGGAGCAAATCCCCATAGACTCCTATGTTAAAAAAGCCAACTTCACAGCAGAATTAAATATGTTTACAGCCGGGTACAAAAAACATTTTAGGTTTAATAGGTCAAGTTTACCTTCATGACAACTGTGGGGGGAGTGAATTTATTTATAACTCATTAGTTTAGATGTTATTTAATCTTGAAATTATTCATAAGTTAGCTCCGGTTTAGCTCGTAGCTCCATGCAGCTCAGAGTTTGATGGGTGTCAATCATCCCTCCCCACGCTCACAGCCCCCCTCTCAGCGCCACCTCATTGTCCAGTTTTGTATTTTCCGGGAGTTACGGGACTTGTGACGCTGCCAACATGGCAAAGGTGGTGAAGCCCAACGAGCTTCTTTTCAGCTCTTCAGAAACCTAAGAGTCACATGGCGGAAAGTTTGTCCATATTTTTTACAGACACTGGCCCTCACAGAACGTGTTCAGACAGTTTCAGGGCTGCAGTACATATGTGATATAGGCTAATCTTTGCATGGCTGTATTAAGAAACAAAACAAAACTATAGGTTAAAGAGTTTTGTGATTACTTTTACATGCCAGCTAGTATTGGTCATGTCTATACTTTAAGAGTGGAAACAATTAATCAAACATGTTATCAGTAAGGTGGTTAAAATCAGTAAAAGCTCTTTCCATTATCTTATGTGCACCACCTTTTTCAAAACACTCAATCCACCTAGAGCAAGTTTAACTTATTAATTTTTTTTTATAAGATCTTGTAATTCTCGCAAATGTGGTCCAACTCACAACTTCAAACTGCATATAAGAAAAAACAACAATCATTGTAACATGGAAAATGACTGTCACCAGTACTGTTATTTTTCTGCTGAAGTCAAGTCTTTTGTTGCTTGAAATCAAAGTCTACATGTTTTGTCTCTTGAGTGGGCTGCAAACATTGGTTTTACAGTAACTGGAGTTTTATCAACCTCTGAAAAAAATAAATGCTCATTACTTGTGGAGAACATTGAAGTTAGAAGACAAACCCAAAATACAGCTGTAACACTTCTCTGGAAGAGAAATAAGACAAAGGCAGGGGATAGGGTAATATGACACTTTTGTCTGTTGACTGTATACATATGTTGCGCTTAATTAGCTGTAATACAATTGAAGGATACAGCTTCCTGTTAAGAAAGGTGCCAAGGGTTTAAATAAATGAGCTTATAAGACTATTAAATACTAAAGATGCAGCCTACAGCCTATAGGAGGACAAACCTATGACCTTACTGACACACTGAGCACCAATCCACTCCTCAGGTGTGACTTCACCTCTGGGAGCTGCTTCATGTTTATACTGCTTGAGCTTTGTTTGATCTGAGAAAGAGTTCTAATCAGTTAATAAAGCAAAAAATAAGAAGTAAAATACAGAAGGGGAGAGAGGATTGAAGAGATAAAAAAATAAAAGAGAATAGACAAGCAGGATCAGTGAAAAGACAATTTTGGTCATAAAAAACATCTAATCTTATCACACTTTTATCGTATCTTGCCTGGGGGTGTCATTGAGGTAAGTTTTCTGAAAAATGTCGATTTCAAGGTAGATAAAAATGAAAAAAAAAACATGGAAAGCATGCATTTCTAACTGGAGGGCCACCACACACAACGAACATTGTGTTACCAGGCTATTATGATAGCTATCTCTCCCTCTCATCAAAGCCTCTGTTTCAAAACCACCCATGAGCCAAAGGTGTCAGCTTGTAAAGGCTTTTTCTCCAAAGCTCATCCAATCAGACTGAAATCATCGTCCAAGCTTGTTATCCTACAAATGAATGAAATTCAGTATATACATAATTTTGAACAATTGGTCTAAGGGGTACAACAGTTGGTTGATGCAGAAGGCACAGGCTTTTTTTAAAGGAATAAATAAAGCTAAGCGGTCAAAAAAAGATTAATTGGAACACAGAAAACCATGGCAACAGCCTCCTTAGTAAACAGTTTATGGAAACCCGGCATTTGGTTAAAGACAGCTTTGCACTAATCAGTGCATACCAACACCTCCACTGTACAAACCTCCATGAATTTCTTAGGAACAGATGTGTCAGACCCTGTTCAGAGCTGCTGTACTTCCTGAGCCAGTCAGGATTTTGACCTCCATGAGATTTTCTGCATGAATAACTTTTAACTGGACATATGTGGAATTTATCCTAATTTATCAAAAAATCTAATCAGAAACATGCCTTCCTTTGTAATGTATGTTAAAACAAATAGGACAACCCCAATTTCTACACTGGACTTATGAGTTTTTCTAGTTTTTGTGTACAGATGTCAACTCCGGACTAAAAGGTCAAACTGTCAAAGAGATGAACTGTAAGCTCTGGCACAGGTACTGAACTTTAACTCTACATTTAAATTAAGGCTGGCTGTTACATCCCAACACATATGAATCCACATATGCACATGCAGACACAGATGTGCAGTGACATGCACTCGCTCACACAGTTACTCCTTTCTGAGCATCTTTTAGCCTCTCCTTCCTCACAGTCTGTTCCTCTCTTGGTGCAACATAATGCTTGATTCACTGCCATCATTTATCAAAATAATCATCCACTGGGTGAAGTAGCTCATCTGAGGTCAAGAGGAGTCATCTTTCAGCAACTGTGCTTCACTATGGGCTGTTGCCAAGTTGTGGCACTGGCTGGAGAGGTAGCTGTGGTGGCAATGGTGGAGAAGGGGGTGGGTTGGGGGGGCTGTTAGTGCAGATGCCCACAGACAGACCGCCTTGCCTGAGAGCTGCTGGAGCCTCAGACAGCTCTCTCCATCACCCCCTCCAACTCTCCCTCCCCTCCCATTGCCATCTGTGAAGCACACACACACATAGAATCACAGCACCCACTAACTAAGAGGCAGAGGGACACTTAGCCACGTTAGCAGCCTCACTAAGACTGCTGTGGCAAGTAACTGCTGACATGTTTTAAAAAGGCTGAAGAGAGAGTGAGAGTTAGTAAAGAAGGAGAAGGGGGAAGAGTGAGGGAGGTAAGCAGAGCTGCTAAGCCAGATGGCTGTTATAAGCTAAGCTAAGTACTGAAGAAGATTCTTCTTCTTTTACTTCCTCTTCTTCTTCTTCTTTTATTTTTTTTGACAGGTGGGCAAAGGAGAGCCGTCTGGGTTTGACAGAGCCGCCATGCTCTCAATAAGCAGCTACTGTGTAGCATGTTCAGCCATACTGGCGGTGCAACTGTTTTTGTGTGTGAATATGTATGTGTGTCTGTTGTTCTGTTTCTGCATGGCCATATGGGCAATGTGTGCGAGTACGGTCACAATCTATGTTTTGTAATGCACATGTATCTTGTGTACTGTGAGCCTTAGTGGTTTAGCCCCACACTTGTATCAATTACAGTGGTGTTGACAAGTGTAATAACAGAGTTAGGGCTTTTAATAGGCAACAATGTCACAGAGATGATCAAGCTACTGTTCATCAGTGTTCTTAAGGTCTTCTTCCTTCCCTCCTCTGTGTGCTATTCTTACTTTTCCTTCGTGATTTTCCATTTTCCCCTTTTTATTCTATTGTCAAGTTAAAAACGTCAAGTAAAATGATGATAACAATGGCGTAGCCACGGATGTGCCAGGGTGTGTCGGTGCCACCCACAGAGGCAGTTGGCACACCTGGCAAACTACTGACCTGACTGTGACCTGTCGCCAAGCAAGCATTGCGGGACCGCTAACTGCTACTAATAGCAATGAAACAGAGTTCCCTGATAAATGATTTCAAAAATCTCGACTTGACTTCCAGCAGGACACAAGTTCGACAAAAGTTCGACTGAATAGCATCTCGCTGTTCATGTTTGAAAAAGAGCTAGCTGAGAAACTGGACTCTGATGAAATAATAAATGTGTTCTTGCCCTTTAAATTGAGAGCTGCACAGTGTGCACAGGTAAGCAGCAATATTGTTGTGTCCTATAGGCCTACTCTGCTGCTAAGCCCAGTAGTTGTGTTCAGAAGGTTAAATAGCTTTGTCAATCATGCGTTATGTGGATAATTATGGTTCTATGAGAGTGTATGAGTACGCGTATGAAAGTGTTATATTTCACTATGTTCATCTCATTGGGCACGCAATGTCTGTGTGTGTTATGTTTTTGCATTTTTTTGAGAACACAAAGTGTGTTTTTTCTATTACTTTATTGATTTATTTGAGAGCATGTCACATGTGTCACATCTGATAGAATGCAACCAACGTGTGGATATGTATTGTGTTAATAATGTTGTATTCGAGAGAGATACATTCTTTTGAATGTTAGTGGAGGTATAACACTGTTGAAAATAAATTTGGCACATCCAGTATATGCTGGTGCACACTCAATGTCTTTTTTCTGGCTACAGCAGTGGATAATAAGCTTACTGAAACTAAAGCTGCATTTTTTTAACCTTAAGATTTGCTAATGATAAAGCTAAAGTCATACTTTTTAAAGTCCAAATGAAGAATATGGATAAAAGGTAGGGGTGGGAATCTT
This sequence comes from Leptatherina wallacei, assembly GCA_028567055.1. NCBI lineage: Eukaryota > Metazoa > Chordata > Actinopteri > Atheriniformes > Atherinidae > Leptatherina > Leptatherina wallacei. Next base: position 17,367,874 of record JAOXYM010000007.1, on the reverse strand, counting down.
TAGGCGCCTCACGATTTGATTAAGATTCAGATGGCAGCGATGTGATTATAAAATGGTTATTGATGCATCTTTCCCTGTGTGACTACTTGACTACAACTACTTTCCAAGTGGAAACGTGTAACATGGTTTCTTATATTTGTCATAAAAACAACGAAAAAGAAAACTTGCTGATCTACTGATTAATGCACGACAACTTCTGTCTCCACCACATAAGAACAAGACATGGAATTGCATCAAATCCTAGCATTCATGGTTGACCATATTTCAATCAGAATTTTTACCTTGTTCTCATTCAACATCTGACCGCAAGCAATTTCTCCCTGCCAGAGCCACCTATCATCATACATGCGCATATGTTTTGGTTGTGTTTACCCACAATGCCCTTTACGTTGTAGTCCGCTTCCTTCATTTGGTTAACTTAAATCAAACGAGGGCAGACCATTTGTAGGCAGACCAGAGTTTGCTTTCACAACTCCTCAAATGAACTTGACTTTTCTAGCAAACAAAGCTGAAGTACTTTCACATGTTAGTTCTTAATCCAGAGGGTGCGGGTTGAATTTCATGCTCAGCCATCGTTTCTGTTATGTGCATGCCACAGATTATCTGGGTGCCATACATCCACAATTTTGAGGTTCACCTTTTGCATTCTTCAACATTGTGCTATTAATTAACAGTTATGAATGGATATTTTAGCATGTACATTGATTCAGAATCATCCTTGTTCGCATTGCGATGCATTTGAAAAACAACTTTTTCCCCCACACCTAGAAAAGGCACTGCTTTTACACTGATGTTAAGGAGCAGGTATTATTTCTATTTACAGATTCATCACTTAATTTTTGAGTGGTAATAGAAGAATAGGACAACAATTGGTTTTGTGCTAAAGCACTATGTCATTAGCCTTTTCCACACTTCTACTAGCAGTAGAAAAAAAATTATTTTCCTTAACCTGCTGCTCTTCCTCCTTGGTAATTCATGCAGAACAGAAGAACCTAAGCTGTAACATTGGTGTGTGCTTACACTCATCAAGCCAACATCATGGAATCAGATGAATGACAACAGAATCATTTGTAAGAGTGACATGTTTTGTAATGCTGACTTGAACTTATAACCATTATAACCATTAATCTCCGTTACTACCCAACATATTCTATTTACTTGAAATTTCTACTTTTTAATGGTTGGGTTTAGGGTAAGATCACAGGGCCAGGTGTCATCTTCTTAATGTTCACAGCATGAGATGTCACACTAAATAGCCATAGCTTTTTATGACCACAGTTGGTACTACCTTTGCTGGTTCAGAGACGCATCAGTGGTGAATTAACTTTGGCCCCACCATGATGCCTCTGTACTTTCACACAACACCACTGCATATTGAAGGCCCTGCTTGAAAGGCCCAATGATTGTAGTTTAAGCATAGCATCTGTCTCTTTAAGCAAACTACCACCATTTGATTGAATACCATCTTGAAACTGGGGATTGTCAGAATGTCAAATTGCTGGAATTTAATTTATTTCAGGAAGTTAATTTATGTGTAAGATTTTATTTTTTCAATTTGTCAAGTCCAGAATACCATTAATCAATTTCGGGCTTGAGTCAGCCTCAACTCCAAATCAAGCAATTTGAGTCAACATTTCTGGTGACATGCTTGGCTCACACAATTTCTGAGCAAGTGAACAGTATTGCACTGAGTTGATGTGCAAAATTAAAAAGAAATCTCAGTTATCACATACACCAAATGCCTGCTCAGATCCAGTGATGAAAGCAGTGTTTACCAATCTGAACTGTATGACTGATACCAATACATCAGTGTTGTATCAATACCAAGCAACAGCACAAAGGTCAGATACTGCTGAATATATTTTATTCCATAAATTATATTGACCTGAAAATGATGGCTCTTCTAGTTTTGTCTTTGGCACCTTTACCTTGTCAACAATTATTGAAATTTCTTTGTTTTTGAAAACAAACTTTATTTATAAAGCACTTTTCATACAAAGCATCGCAAAGTGCTTTATATAATAAAAACTATTTTCAAATAAAACTACAAACCTTCACAGACTCAAGTATAAAACATCTAAGTTCAAGAACACACACCTGATCATACTATTTCTTTCACACACATCATCACACTCACACTCCCACAGCGCACGTACAACCCCCACCTTTCCCCTGACCCCTCTCTGCACAAACATAGACTTTGACTTCTAATTTCTGTCTTTTTAACTGAAACATCAATATAAAAACATGATATAAACTTGATATAAACATCTGACAATAAAACATCTGGCTTGATGTTGCTGTACAAAAAATGATATCTTGGGGGTCTGTCCCCACCAGGAGCCATCCCATCAATGACCACAGAGGGCGTCACCACCAGAACCGCCCAGATCAGGGCAGGCTGGGCCCACCACCCCAACCACAGGGTGACCTGGCTGGGTGAAAAAGTTTTCTTTTTAAAAAAAGGAAAAACAAGATCAAATAAATAAATGAATAAAAGCAAACCTAAAATCAATAACAACAACTAAATTAAACATGAATAATAATTAAGTACATAAAAATTAAATAATGAAATAAGTAAGATACAAAGATATAAAATAATAAATGAATAGTTAAAATAGACTAAACTGAACCAAAAAAAAAGTATAGATGAATAAAATAAAGTTCAGGTGTAAGCTAAGCTTAAAATGTAGGTCTTGAAAACATCAACAGTCTCTGCAGCCCTGAGATTCTTTTACAGGCTGTTCCACAGACGAAGACTGTAATAATGGAATGAGGTCTCACCATAAGTTCTAACTCTAACTTATGGAGCAACTAAAAGGCTGGTACCAGGGGACCTCAGGGTCCCCAAGGGCTCATAATTTTTTTCTTTCATAATTTAAAAGCAAGTTAGACAAATAAGAAGGCCCAAGACCATTAAGACATTTATGAACCACTAAACAAAACTTAGAATCAATCCTGAAACGCACGGGGAGCCAATGCAGCGATTTTAAAGCTGGTGTAATTCTGCCCTCTGGACTGCGTCAGAACTCGTGCCACTCAGCTCTAAAGTAACTGTAAACTAGAAGTACTTTTGGGAAGACCAGAGAGCAGGGCATTACAATAATCTATTCTGCTAGAAATAAAAGCATGCATCAGCACCTTTGTGCTGGCAAGACAGAGAAATGGGCGGACTGTGGTGATGTTTTTAAGATGACAAATTTCTGTCTTTGTTACATTTCTATTATGTGGAATATAATCCAGCTCAGAGTAAAAAAGGACAGCCAGATTTAGTGAATGCGAATGTTTAATATTTTTCATTTTTGATCAAATCATCTCTCTTTTGTCTTTAGGACTGATAAATCAAAACTTCTGTCTTGTTCTGGTTGAGCTGTAAGAAATTCTCCATCCATGATTTAATATCTAAAATACAGTTCAAAAGGACATTAACTGGCTCTAGGTCATCAGGAGACATGGCGATGTAAAGCTGCATATCATCAACATAGATGTGAAAATCAACCCTGTGCCTCCTGATGACATCCCCAAGTGGCAACATGTACAGATTAAATAGTATTGGGTCTAAAATTGATCCTTGAAGTGACACCTCTTCCCGCCAAAAAATGTTGTTTTCCTCTATTAAAAACACATACTTCTTTTTTGCTGGTCGTCAGCACTTCTAGCCTATTCATAAGCCAGCGACAGTGAAAGGAGCAGATCTTTTTCTGTAGACAAATGGCTGAAGAAAAACCGGAGTTGCAGAGAGTTAGGCTCTGATGTCGGCCAATAAGCATATAAGGTTTACTTGAAATTTCTTTGATGGTACTGATATAAATTGGAAATTTATTTGGTAAAAATATTAAATATTTTCAACATAATATTCAATTATATCATAGAGATAAATTGTTATAACTCTTGTTTTAGTATTTTACAATACACTAGTACAAAACAGCAAAACATAAGTTTACCTTTATCACATTTAGTGACATTTAAACTGGACTGATCATGAAAAACTAAAAAACATATATGGGTGGGTTTCATCTCATCTGATTGTATGATTATGTTGAAAATTGTTGCTTGGATAGATCTGTGCAAGATGATGCAATAAATCAACTGCCAACCGTTATCATAAGGAATTTTCAATACATTTTTGCATGTTGATAATGTGAAAACGGATTTAATATAAGTCTTGAAGTATCTACCAGTGGGTAGCTGCTGCATCGATCTGGGATGGCAGTCAAATCTGCCGTTAATAATTAATGATTACTCTGGAAGAGGCAAATGCATTTTGTGATCACAGAGACAGTGCAGATTTGTTCATAGAGGATAGAAGTGCTCTTGCTCAGATGTGTAGACACACAAACTCCTGCATAAATGCGCATGCACATATTCACACACACATTTATGTGCACACAGTTGCAATTGCTCTAATCTGTAATGCATCCAATATGAGGAGCTATTGGCCGGCACACTGGGAGGCAAAGCAACATGGCACACAGAAACCTACACGCTAGTCTACATCCAGCTATCCAATCAGCATCTTGTCTGGCTCCAGTGCCAGTGGGCCAATCAAATGTCCCAGATGCATACCACTCCCCAACCCCCCATACACATTTCCACAGGATACACACCAATCCAGCTGTGATTGTTGGACATAATCCAAGTTGCATGTCTGGTGTGGGGGGCAAAATGGGCAAAATGGCACCAATGTGTGTCTGTGTGTCAAAGAGACTATCTTTTGCCATAAAAATAATACAGAATTATATCAAAGATCACAGCTCCCCCCCATGTAAGACAGAAACAAGGTGAACAGTGAAAGAGCGAATTACAGAACAGGAGAATAAGAGGAAACGTGACTGAGAGCTGCAGGCAAGCAGGCAGTCATTCACACACAACCAGATCAGCCAAAGAGATAAAGGAAGAGGATTACTCTCTAGCTGAAAGACTTAAAGTATTCTGAGTCCCTTTGACTCTTTGCCACTTCAACAAAGTCACCCTGGACAATGGACCTATCTGTTAGCACAGAGATTAAAAAACACACAAGTACAATTGCGATATATCCTGAAGTGATGTTGAGGGTTTTTATTCAAACACATTATAACAAAGACAAGGACCAATGTTTACAGAAAAGTGAAAGAGATGTGGGAAAGTTAGTCTCAGCTTAGCTATGTTGTGCTGTTAACAGTGTTTTCAGACTGATTGAGACTCACCGGTGATCACAGCTTATGACCACAGGTGTCAGTCAGTTCCAGTCAGACCAACTGGTCATTTGGGAGGCAACCAACATCTGAGAACGCACACAAGAAAATCTGCTTTAATATCATATAAAGGAAAATTGTTTTTGAAACAATAAAGTCTGAAAGAGCAAGAAATGCAGCCATTCAATCAGGTTGTGTACATAGAAACTGAATACCAAAAAATGAAATGTCACCACTTATCCAACTAAGCATGCAGGTAAGTGATTTAATCCTAACTGATGCAGGCAGAGGCTTCTCATTACTTAGGCAACCATGTCTGAAGACACGTCTTGTTTTGGAAATATATGAATCTGTTATTCAGGTTACTGGTCTGCATCTACTAAGAATGGGGTTGAATATGGTTATATGCATTATTGAAACCTCAAAAGAGGGTGACAAACCATAACCATCATAATCATTGAATGACCAAGTACTTCCTTCTATAGATTATTCTTCTATAGTGGCTCAGGCATATCCCAAGATGATAATAACAGGATTTATTGGGATGAATATCCAAATGAGTAGTTCGGGGAACTTGAAACATAATTTTCACACATGGACTGGCCACCATAGTGTCCAAACCTTAATCTCAATGACAATCTTTGGAAAGTGCTGGAGAGGAGTACACAGTGATCCAACTCATCACAACATCTTGATGAAAAAAATATGTGCAACTCTGAAGGAAATGAATGCTGTGAGATTCCAAAAGATTATTGTAACGATGCCACAGTGAAGCTAAAGGTGGTTAGAGGTGTTGTTACTGTTTGTGTGTGCTACTGCTTTATTTCCACCAGGTCAAAGCTGAACTGATGACTTTGTCAGTAAACTGTGATTGACATTTACAATAGATATATTCAACAGCTTTGATTTGTTTCATCCCAAAGATGTTTTGTGTCCTTCTTTGTTTTAAAAATTTATGCAATGCAGTCTAATTCCAGACAGCGAACCTGCAGTTCCAAGATGGAAGAATGAGCAACTAACACTGACAACAGACACATCCCATCTCTCCCCAGAACAACTCCTCTCTTAACACCTCAAAGACTTACTTAGCACTTTTGGATCTATTCGATTGGTAGTCTGTCATATAAAAACAATTGGAACCCCTAATATGCAATATTCTTACTCTACTGAAGCTTGTTTGTGTTCCTCACTTGTAAATCACTTTGGATAGGGGCTTCTAATGAATGTCTAAATGTAAATGTAAGCATAAGTTTGCATGTCCTGAACTATGTGATCCATAACAAAAAAAGTTGTGTAAAACTCTCACCTGCTGCTCTCTAATCTGAGTGAAACATGCACCGTCTACAACTGCCAGTTTTCAGAACATGTGTTTGGTCTTAATGTGTCTAAACAATGAGACCTTCGGTGATTTGACAAAAATGCGATTGTGTGGTGTTGTTTCTTTAAAAGGAATAACAAGCAAAGATGTTTGCATATCTAAACATCTTTAATGGGCAATGTTCAATTTTCTTTTTACCTTTGCAAAAACAATGGCAACCATTTAGAACTCCTTTGATGGATTTCTTTCTAGGAATTACAGACACAGTGGAAGGAAGAGGCTGACATTTTTCTTTTTTCTTTTTTTTTGGTACAACTTGCTTAATTTTTTTTCCTATGATCAATATGATAATTCTAAAAGATGGACATCACTATTAAAAGTTGACCAGAATTTCCTGAATAAGTGGAGTGCCCTTTCTTAATGTTACATTATAAAAAACTCATAAGAAAAGGTGCATTAAACTTGATGTAGCCCTGTGCAGTGACTGAACGTGACAGCCATGAAGCATTTCACGATAGTTGCATTTTTTTCTTAATCCCTACAGGAACCATGGAAGGTAATCAGTTGAGGTGACAAAAAAACCTCCCTTTGCCTGCATTTAGGCAGTCAGGTGCTCCTGTTGCACCCATTGGAAACAACCATTGTGCAGATGTAGGTTGGCCTTGATTGGCTTAAAGGCATGCCTGACACATGATGTATGATACATTTGCATTTTACCAGTTTCTAATCCTGCCATCTCTCCCCAAAGGAATGCATTTTATTCAATCTATTCTACTGGGAGCTCATCTTTTTATACATATGAGTATACCAAACTGATTTTCATTTCCAGCAGGAAAGCTTTAAAAACAATTCAGTTTAATGAGTAATACCACTGTAGGTCACATTTTTAAGCTTTTTTTTCATCCTCATGGTAATAGATTTAATAGAATTCTAAGGTTTATGGTTCAGAATAAAACAGAATGAAATTAAAGACATACTGTCACTGCTTAAAAAACGTTTGTCTAATAAATATCCCTGAGACCAGCCTTTTTTGTGAATAGAGACTTGCCAGTAAAATTTGTGCATTCTGAATACAGTGTATTTATTCATTCACAGAGACCCGCTAAAGAACACACACCTATCCCTTTTTCTAAAGTAAAAAAGTGTAAAACAGTGTAAAAATTTTTTTTACAGTTAATGGACCTATGCAAATAATCATAAAGGTAAAGGTTGGGACCTTTCCCAGTCCTGTGAGATGGTAGTAAGAGCTGGAGTGCTTGTTGGCAGTGATGCTTCTTTCTGATGACATTAAATAGCTTATTGATCTCTATAAGAGCAAGAATGAGTAGACTGCCGTTTTTCCTCCTGCCCACCTCCTTTTGTATTTTGTTTTTCCTCTTTCAAGCTATTGGAATTATTAGGCCCAGGTTTATTGTGGTATAAATAATTGTTGTTTACTCACTCTGACTTGGCTGAAAATAATAACAAGAACATACACAAACACATAAAAAATCTGTGCTTTGGTGTGTGCCTGCTATGTATTAGAGTCCAAGAGAAGCCGTGGAGAAATTTATCCAAGAGGGTCAAAGGCATAATGGATTATAATCTTCTTGTGGACAACCTTCCCACCCCACAACACCACCACTACTAACAAAGACCTTGGCCACAGCCCTCAGCTGCTACTTCCCCTCCCTGGCTTCCACCAGCCGATCTCCAACTTCAACTGCTCCATTGTCGTACAGCCTATCGACTTGCTAGATGAATTCAAACTTCACATGTCAATTAAATGAGTGTTGCCCCGGTGATTAGCAGATCCCACTAATTGTTGCTCCCTCCTCCTCTTTCCTCCATTTTTTTCATCATTCCCCTCCTCCTCTTGCTCTCCTGCCATTTTCCACATGGAAGAGCAGGGAATGGAGGCTTTGTGCCGTTGGGCCCCATACCCCATGTCAAAAATGGCTCCTCAGCCTCTTCCCCCAGCCACGCTCCTCCTGTGAGTCTCACAAATCCTGTCTCAGAACTCTGGGGAATAAGAAAAAGATGGGGTATATCTCTGTGTGCTTATTTGAAAAGGCACACAGAGATCACATTAGCGTAAAGAAGGGCAGTATAGGGTTGAGTGGATATGCATTTCATCCCATTTGGGGCTGACGCACCAACACATGGCACTGGATGCTTGCAAACAATTCCATGCTCACCTTGTAGACATAAGCAGAGAAACACACTTGTTTTGACAAACACACTCCAACATGTGCACCCTGGCAGATAATTACCCCGACGGCCCCTGGAGAGCAGAATGCTCATGTGGGCCCCATAAATGCTTTAGACAAGGGCGATGGCACACCCAAGACCTTCCTTCTTTGTCAACCTCCAAAGCCATATGTTTGTTTTACTTGACTTAATGAACTCGATCTGTGGATGTCAACGATATTTGGTTTCCTGTGCATCCAAGTGGAGTCAGAATTTAGTTTATTGAATTGTTGAAAATTATCATATGCAATTTTCTGTATTTTACAATTTACCCAACCACCCAGATATCTAAGCTTAACCAAAGCAGATTTCATACAGAACAGTTAAGCTGACTAATTTAATGTCATTTCTTGCAAATGTATTAGCAGTTGTAAACTTTGAGAGTTGTATGAAAATATATTTTTTGCTTCCAGTTGCTTCTGTAAAACCGCCATGAAATCGTTGCATATTTTGTCAGTCACCTCTTTCATTTCCAACCTGAGTAGTTACTGCAGGTGTTGGAAGAATTCATTAAAGTTAAAAACTTGGATATTTCCCACAGGCACATAAAAACACCCACAGACATACATACACCCTGCTCTGATCACTTTGACAAGTGTGTCATGCTGGCTCTGTCTAAGAAACTCTACAGTCTAGGGATTCTGAAGCCCTTAAAACAAGCAAAACATAAAACTCTCCTCAAGTCTCAAGCAGAGCTTTAATCACCCCTCATCATAATTAAGCACGGTGGACAGGAGCTCCAAACACTGTGTGACATCTTAAAACTGCGTGAATGGACCTACTCCCCCCACAACCACTGCCACAACTACCCTCAATCACTTAATGTGCAACACTAACCAACCATCACACAGACTTACATTCATAGGACAAGCTACAATGGAAAACATAGCAACCCAGACGGTTTCGTTTGCACTTTATCAGACCCTACAAAACAGCAACGCCTCATTGAGCCACAATTTGCTGCTAGTTTCCTACAAGAAGCAAAACAAAGAACGGGGCGGCCTGGTCTTCCTTTTTGTGCCAAAGCAGCAGAGCAGAGAGCACACACACACACAAACACACACACACACACACACACACACACACACACACATACACATATAGCAAGAGTAGGGGATGTAAAGACACAGGAAGAAAAAAGTAAAAACAGCAGAACAACACACTTAAGTACATTTCTGTCACATCTTTCAAAGCATGAATAAGTTGTACAATCACTTCAAGAAAAAAAAAAGACTTCAAACACCTGCAACACAAACAAAAAATCTCTAATTCCACTCTTGTTTGGGAAATATTAAAAAGAATTAAAAATTATAAAAGCCCAAATAAAAAACTAATTGAACTTTTGAGCATGCTTCAGCAGCTAAAGGACAGAACAATAGCTTGTCCTTATGACTGGGTCAAGAACATGTTGGGTTATTTACCCTCCTTTTCCCTCCCTCTGCTTCCCCATCCCTCTCTCTCTCTCTCTCTCTCTCTCTCTCTCTCTCTCTCTCTCTGTCTCTTACTCTTCCTCTCTGGTTTTACTACCATGATAATTCCTGAGTGAGTAAGTGAGTGTGTTTTGTGTGCGTGAGCCAGTTGGGGCCGAAGTCCTGTTTGTGCATTTGTGTAGTCATGCGAAAGCACGTGTGAATGAGTGTGTTGCTCATGGATGAGTGCTGCGGCGGTGAGTGTGCTGAGGGAGACAGAAGTCTGCAAAGCGAGAGGGGCTTACTTAGAGTCAGGCTATCAAGCAGACAAAAAGCCAGTTAGGGAGTTTGCTGTGTTTGCCCCAGTACACACAACACAGGAAAATAAAAAAATAAAAACCTGCAACTTCTGCAATTATCTTTGGAATAAGGGTAATGCAAATGACACAATAATAGTATGTGAAAGAATAAAGGGGGCCACAATAATAATTTAAAAAATAATAATAATCTAATTTAACAAAGGCAAATAGCTGCTTTATAATATATACACATAACCAGATTCATTAGCATACAAACCAAGATCAAAACATTTTTCAAGTTCAATACTTAATAAGAATTCCTTATCAGAGTGGAGTGCTCCCTGCACCCCCCCCCCCCCCCCCCCCCCCCCCCCCTTATTTCAGCCCTCTCCGATATTTCAGTGCAATTTGAAACAGAGAAGAACAGCCCCTCTGGCAGAGTAAATTACATTGCCATGACAACCTGGAAAGGTACAACTCCTCACAAGAAGGTGCAGATTATGTGCTGATTGTGCCTATAGTGCAAAACCTTGCATTGGTTGAGAAGGTCCCTCTGTTCTGTACATTACCCCACCTTTAACTGTGCCATTTGGTCCTGCTACAGGATAGGCGTGTGTTCCTTAGCGGGTCTCTGTGAATGAATAAATGATGAGAAATTTGGACCTTTGGGACAGGTCCAAGATGCTGGTCAAGCCCAGTGCAGCCTCACTGTCTTTCTAGTATGGTGAAAAGAGTCCGAGATGGGCACTAATTGGAAGTGGCATGGCGATCTGATGACACTGTGGGGATACTCTGGTTTGTCACAACGTGTAAAGACCTTCACATATCAAGGGTGGCTACACTCAATGAGGAGTTAATCAATGCACAGCTTAACACAGACCACTCAGGACAGAGCGCCGTTGCTGATCCCGGGGTTACGGAGGTTAAATTCAGCGAGACATCTCGGGAAGACACTTGCTTCCCGGCTGACTTTGAAGATACTTCAGCAGAGGGAATGTACCTTCAGCAATACACCACATAAGATACTACTGGCATAGTATGTCAAGACTGTCATCTAACGCAGAGGGAGCTGTAGACAAGCATAGGATTTCAGTGTCTCACCTCAGTCATACGTTGATAACAGACAGCATCCTTTGCAGCAGACAGCCATGATATAGAGCCTGTAAAAGTGAAGATAAAGCTGAATAAGTTCCAAGCATTAAACATGGCCAGAAAATAGTGATTTCATATGCAATCAGTTACCATGGTGTCTTCACCACCACTGCATACAATTTTTTTCTTCACTACTTTCTTCACAAGAACAACTGAGTTACATAAAAAAGGATAAAAGATGTGCATGCACATCTTAATTCATTAAATTTTTTTCATTCATTTTCTGTACCGTTTAGTCCAATTCAGGGTCGTGGGGGGCTGGAGCCTATCCCAGCAATTAGTAGGCAAGAGGCAGGGTACACCCTGGACAGGTCACCAGTCTATCGCAGGGC
>JAOXYM010000007.1:17339292-17354295 GCA_028567055.1 Leptatherina wallacei | reverse complement strand
CCATCCATCCATTTTCTGTACCGCTTAATCCACGCAGGGTCGCAGGTGGGCTGGAGCCTATCCCAGCAATTATCAGGCAAGAGGCAGGGTACACCATGGACAGGTCGCCAGTCTGTCGCAGGGCCAACACAGAGAGACAAACAACCATCCACCCACACACTCATTCCTAGGGAGAATCTAGAGTGACCAATTAACCTATCATGCATGTTTTTGGACAGTGGGAGGAAGCTGGAGTACACGGGGAGAACATGCAAACTCCACACAGAAAGGTCACCGTTTCAAACCCCTCCCGAGCCCCAACCAGAAATCCCCTCTGGCTCAAACTCAGCCCGGGACTCGAACCAGCGACCTTTTTGCTGTGAGGCTGCGGTGCTTACTATCTCAATCATTTATTTAAAAAAAACATTGATTTGTATTTCCAAAGGAAATGAAAGAAATACAAAGAAACATTTTTCTCTTGCTTTTTACTTAGTGTGAACATTAAAGGGTGAAAGTGATAGTGAGAGAAAAACTTGTAAAAAAGCTTATACGGCTTTTTTTCTTTCTTTTCCTTTTCATTCTCTTTTTTTTTTTTTTTTGCAAAAGTTGAACTTGCTGAACTTCAACTACAAGGTGAAATCTGAGAGTTCCACAAACCTTTATTACATGTGTGCTCCAAGACCACCTTTGGTGTTTTCTCAGAGTAAAATTAACATCTTTAGAAGGCAATTTACTTTGCAAACACACCATGCAGATCCTGTTTGTTGTGTTGGGTGTCTGCAGGCACTGTGGTTGGTTGCAGAACCAAGGACAGAAAGGGTGTCTCCTGGACCACCACACATACATAAAGAGACACACTGCTAAACCCTGCTACAACTGACTTTTGTCACCCACACCCCCACCTCCAACACCCCTGGAGGGAAGCGCCCATCTCCTGACCTCCTCTAACAGGGGGGACAGAGGGAATTTAACACGAGGGTCCCACATTCCTTCAAGGTGATAATTGCTGTGGCTGCTGGCAGGGAGTCATCAAGCGCAGGGTAAACAAGCAATGACTCTATGCACCCCGTCTTTTCCACCAAGCTAAACTGTATGGCTGTGACCTGCATAAATGAGGCCATCAGACCAAGGTTGACAGCATGTCATCAGTTACAGTGCAGTGAGTCTGTTTAACTGTAACTAAACCATCAGCAAGACAAACCACTTCACACATCCTGTCAGTGGCAAGCTTGAAACTAAAAGGCTAGCTGAATTAAATAGCCTTAGCCAAAACCTAAGCTAAGCAGAGGAAGCACTCAGAACGAGAGCTCGACAACAAATCTCTTCAGCTTAATCACGCCTCTTCATCTCTTTTCTAGCTCTACACACCTGGGAGCAGGTAATGAGAGGGGATGGATGGAGTTGCAGAAACAGCAAGGTCTGTTCTGCTCCACTTTTCTCTCAAGGGCAGTTTCCCCAGTGTTGCATTGCACAGGGCTTCACCCTTATTAAGTTGTCAACATACAGATTTTTAACAACATAATTTGAATAGTAAAATTATGCTGCTTGGATCCCAAACAAAAAAAACAAAAAAAAAGAAAGAATTCAAGCAAATCTGAAAGGCTGGTGGTGACATTTTGCTTGTATAGCTGTCAACAAATTACATAAAAACAGCAAACCCAACAATGGTCTGATCTGAACAAATATTATCTGTGTAGACATATTTGTGATTCATTTTTAAAAAATATATGTTATAAGAAAATGACTTGTGGGAGTTATGGACAAATGCCTTTCATGGAATCTGTCAATGAAACAAAAAGCATCCTTTGGAATCATGAATATTCAGTGGATTGTTGTTCCAGTAGAAAAAAATACATATACACTATTGTCATTTGTAAAAAGCTTCTTTTTGTCTGTCTAAAATCTCTTGGACATGGGAGAAAATGGAGATTTAAAAAAAAAGGAAATTGCCTGGGATAGAAGCATAATTCTGCTATAAAACAGTCTGCTGTCGGTGGATGAGCTATGCCAAAAAAAAAAAAATGTAGTAAGGAGAATTTATTGTGATACTGTCAAATACTGATAATGGAGATGCTTGGAGAGTGGCTCCAAAGAAAAACAATGCCAGATTTATTCTTGTTTGTTTGCCCTGACAGAAGACAAAAAAAGATGGAAATTGGTATTTTGGATCAATTCTTCAAGAGTAAATAATATACTGAAACTCTATTCCTCATTGTTCTGCAGTAGTACCTTAAAGGTATTCACAAGAGGCATGTTTTTGTCTGCTCTGAAATGTATGATTTTTCATATCCTTAAGTGAAATACGATAAATACTTACAGACTTATATTTTTCAGATTATATGTTATGTATTTTTGCTTTCATCTTTCACTCGTGTCCAAAATGTGACTTTAAGGAACACAGGCCCTGCTCTTTGCCCACATGTGGTCCCTCTAGCCACACACTAAGGCTTGGGGAGGTTATAAAAGCTGAAGGGGTGATTAAAAACCAGAAATAATGGCCACCACAAAACTAGGAATGCATTTAACTGCTACAGTGGCTCCAGAATTGTTCAAAAATCAGACCATCATTAATATCAGAAATTATTCTGCCTTCTCATGGGCTGTCTGCGTTACAGAGTGTTCCAGTTTTTGTTGTTGTTGTTTTTTTTTAAGGATCAGGCCCTAGGAAATATAAGAAGCATGGGCAGGATGTGCTGTAGGTTTATGATTTATGTCAGAGGATGACCCCAGAGGATTTAGGTTGAGTGTGTCTAGAGCTGTGCTGACCTACCCACCAGTTTTGCATTGTTGGAGATTGGTGGATACTTCTAAATCCAGGATTTAAAGCGTCAAATATACAAACACCTTCACCTCTCCTCTCTTTGTTACATGCTCCAAAAGATGGAACTGGTTTAAATAGTAACCATTGGCTGCTGTGTGCCTGCTGAGCATGCCCAAACCCCTAACCCCATCACTTTCCTCATTACTAGAGCTTCATGGCTTTTTAGGGGCTCTGTGCTTTATCTGGGTTTTCACATTTCCCAGCCTGTCACTTGACATCGCTCACCCACCTCCCGGCAATCAAGTAGCAGAGGCCAACAGTGGCGGACTAAGTCTTCAGGCAGCACCTTCATTTGAGAACTGCACATCATAGCCACCAGCCTTGCTAAGCTTCGGTAATTATAGGTCACACATCCCATCGTGTCTCTAACTCCATGCCCTACATCTTTCAATGACTTGGCAAAATAGGTGGAGGGGAAGGGGGTGAACACAGAAAGACAGAGATGGTCACGGGTGGATTCTGAGGACATGGATTTACACATCAAAAGGCATTATGTGTGCAACAAAGTTGAAAAAAAAGAAGTGATATCATAGAATCGTTGCATAATGGAACATCCTATTAAGTTTTTTATGCATGTCTGTGTGCTTGTATTTGTTGGTGCTTGTTCCTACAGTGCACGCATTGTATGTGTGTGCCTAATTGAGAGGTAAGCAAAAAAGTTGCCTTTAAAGTTGCCAATAAATATCCTGCCAGTAATGTTAAACACCTGCCCGTAAAGCTCAGAGGAATGCTAAATGAAACCAAGTTGCAGAGCCTGTCTCCTGTCTGGGGTCTAAAGTCAAGACAGCAGGATTTGTAATGGCTGTAGCCGGGATTATGAGTTCAAGCAGAACAGCCAGGAAGCAAGAAAAAACATGACATGGTCAGCACCACTGCTTTCCCCCTCCTCTGACGGCCAGTACAATGAGTTGTGTGTCCTCTTTACAGTATACATTCCTTATTCTAAGACTCAGTTGCACAGCAGCCTTTTGACATCAAAAACATGTCCAAACACATCACAGAATTTTTTTCTTCCTTTTCTTTTTTATCACTGCCATTACAACTGAACGATCAAAGCTACCACAGGAGAGTTTTATAATACTAGTGGACACATGGGTGTTTAACCAAAAAGTGTTCCCAATTTCTTTCTGCAAGTTTGAGCCATATAAAGTAGGGCAGCTGATTACTTCAACTCAAAACATGCCCCTGTGATCTTCCCACCCCCTGTCTCACACACCAGTAACCAACTCACTCACACTAGCTGCCTGTACACACATGAAGATTTATGTACTAATGCACTTACTACTACAGAGTCAGTGCAGGAAGAGGATTTGGCTATGTTTTGGAGCCTGCAGGGGTGAAAGAGAGCACCTGACCCCAGAAGCCAGATATACTGTCATTTACCCTAAGCTCTGGTTTCCATTCCCTAAACTCTTGACGCCTCCTTCACGCTGCACCTGTCGAGCACCAAAAGACCCCCTGCCAAGTCCCTTTCACCACTGAGAATATATGGCCCTTCTTCCAGGTCCAGTGTGTCTAATTACCACTGGCCTCAAATTGTCCCAAATGCCACAACGGGACAGGGGGCATTTAGTTGCTGTTGCCACCCTGAGGCCTTCCTCAGCAAATGTCCTTCTTTCTACTGCCTTTCCATTCCTCAACAAGGGCCAGAACAGGCTGACCGTGCACAAGCATTTACCTCCAGAGTCACAGGCTACCGTATTCAACCCAGAGATTAAGCACTGCTGTCTACACGCAACCATGAATAATGAAGCTATCACTCCAGACAGGCAGGCAACAGCAGCATGAGTTATATACACCAGTAATCCCACAAGCTGCTGCACGCACGAGCCAAATGTATACAGTTGTAATACTACTGTAAAGCTCATGCATTATTTCACAATGTAGAAGAATCTATTACAGCCAGTTCAAGATCTTAAGTAGCCTTGAGTTTTCGTATAAGATATTAAACTCAAGCTTTCCTGTTATCTCACAATGGGTCAATTCACTGATGTGAAAAGCAAAGGGGCCCAGGTGTCAAGAAGTGTTGTGCGGCCACATTGCACACTGCTTTTCCTCAAGTGCCTTTTGAACTACTTTTTGTCATAGTGTTGCACTTTCCATTCAATCTGGGACAGCTGTGATGTGTTGTAAATGTAAAGAAGCATGCTTGTATAAGTCTACATTAACATAGTGGAAACATTTAAATATACTCTTTTTCCAGTTAAACTGTTCCTTTTACGACAGTTATTTGAAAATGCGGGCAATAAGGAGGGAACATTTGATCAATATTAATTATGAAGACATTAAAGTAAGTTTACTTCGAGCTCTCCTGTAAAGTGTTATGTAACATGTGTGGTTGTGCATTACAATAATCAGTTTTTACTTGCTGTGTAGATATAGCCTATCCAGTAGGCTACAGCTATTTATGCTGTGAATCAAAATATCTCAAAGTGCAAACTGAATCATAAAAAAGGCAGGTCACCGTTATTTATTGCATAATAGGTATCCCAAATTCTTTTTATCAGAATTCTGATTAATATTTTCCCCTTTTTTTCTCCTTTATAATTGTCGACAGTTCTCTCCTTCATCTGCGGAACATGTGGCACTACGTGACACGGCATACACGCAACTTGGGCTGTACCTGACAAGAGGGTGGATAATAACAGACACCACGTGACTGCAGCGCTCTGTCTGGACTCACGGCAGGGTCTGTCAGAGCTTCCCATGCGAGGACAACACACACAAGCTCCAGGGCGGATAAAAATAGATGCCATTCATGTATTAAGGAGACGCTTACAAATCTACGTGATACACATTCAACTTGTCAAACTATCCATAAGCTGCCCCCCCCTGCTGTTATCGCTATATATCAGATTGTAAACAGTCCACCTAGTTTACTGTATCAAAATCACCGACTAAAACCACTATTCTATCATTGCACTTGTCATTCAAAGGAAACATGTTTTCTGCTCTGTTGAACCCACACAAGTCAACTCCCGTCTCTTTAAGAGCGACGCCGACTCAACTCATTTTAACACAGCAGTCTTATCGCCTCTGCTACGCGCTGCGTCACCGGCTCAGACAGGGGCATAGTATGGCATCATATCTGAACTTGCATGAATGAAAGTGACGGCATCAAAGCACAGTCGGCAGGCGACTCACTCAACCTCGCGTCTGCGTGGCGCTCTTCTGTATCCCATCAGAGAGCATCACTTTGTGGGGCGAGGTGCGAGGCATCACTCCCTTTACAAACCCCGGACATGTCCTGGACATCCTAGACAGCCCGTCCTGCGACATATTTTTAGTTTGGACCCGTTGATGTCACTTCCTGCTTGGGTAAGCCTGTACAAATACGCCGTGGGATGTGGAGGGGTGTTTGAAGACTCCAAACAGGGAATTCTCGAGAGGAGTTCACAAGGTCACACAGAAGCGCAATGTCCAAACGCAAAAATTAACCATATTAATCTTTAAAATGCCAGCTATCGCCTACTTGACTCTTCCAACTGTGTTCTATACTTTTACATAACCAGTCACATCCACATCCTTGTTTCACCCCACCTCCCCGCGGTTTCATTGATGAGCGGTTCATTTCCTGGTACGTTGTAAGCTTACGACCACAATCATGCAATGAAGGCGTTATTATCTGTGCAATTATTTTACATCTAATTCAGGAAAACTACAGATTGTCCATTTCTCAAAGACCTGATAACATCCAATTAAAATTAGGCCAATCAACATCTGCAACTAAATCCACATTTCCTGCTCTTATTTAGTCTAAAACAAACTAGGTCCTGGCCTGTTTGGCCTTTTCTTCTCATTGCTGCTTAAGCTTCCAAGGCAGTCATAGCTTCCAGATGTCTTCATTTCCACTGACACCTATTTAAGATGAAGATTCATAATAAGGACACAGGAGGAGAAAGATTTCTCTGTGTGGCAGACACACTGAGGTGAAATGCGAAACGGGTGACAGAAGCCAGTCTGAGAATTAGCCCTGCAAAGAGGATATCTTCTTTCCTCACCCAGGTCTCTCTTTTTTACCTTTGAACCCAGGCCCAGCAACCCATCTCTGATCTACAGAGGTTCTAGTCTTACCCCCATCTATTTGTAGGCCTCAGTGATAGATGACCACCAGCATGCCAATACTTCATAATACTTCCATTTCCCGCACAGGAAGAGGAATTTAAGGGGTTGAGCGAAGTTCATAGAAACAGTGTGGTTCCATAGTGCTCACAACCAGCCCCCAGATTCATGCCGAGAGCCTGAGATGCAAACATTAAGCTTAGAACATTCCAAACCATGGTCCTCAATATGTCAACAAAACAGCTCCCAGTGCCCTGACTGAGCGACAGGAGTGTATGAGACTCTGATAAACATCCAACTGGTGCAAGAATATTCAAAAGTGCATACTGTGGCTGTAGAATTAGATTAACGACCCTCACATCTGAGTAACATCAGCCAATGTCATGTTTGCTGTCATATTTGCTGTGGATGAAAGATCATTGTTGATCTTTTCATGCACAACAGTTTATTAATTTTCTTAAAAGGAGATAATTCTTGAAACTTGAAGGTTTTTTTTATTGTATTAACAGTCTAGAAATTTTTTTACACAAAGTGTAATACAAATTTAAATAATGAAGATGTATTTGACTTTTTCATATGGATTTGACATATTTATATGCTACAGTGATTCAGAGCAACAGGATTATGTTAATTGAATAAATGTAAGCAAGGCAGGCAGTTATCCAGCATGTGTAGGGTCATAAGAGCACACACATCCATGAGTGTAAAGTAGTATTTTTTGATAGGATGGTGTTCTCATGTGGTTCTGTTATGTGTATGCTATTGGCTGGGTGAGTTAAAGGACTGTAGCAGGCAGGAAGAGAAGCAATGAAGCAGGCAGTGCAACCTAGTGGTGGAAGAAGGGTGTGTAGTGGAGAAAGATGTGTACCATCACACAGAACCACAGAAAATACACATGAAAATACACACTGCATTGAGACATACAGTCAAACCCACATGCCCTGTTAATACACTGTTTGGTGATTTATCTTCTTGATACATACACTCTTAACCTGTAACCCATTATTTGATATAATGTCCTAAATACCCGACACAGTATTTCAGGTTTAAAAATAACATAATTCCCTAGAACCCACCCACAGATGTGACTTAATGCTCTGTAACCAGGTTTGTAAAGGGCTCACACCAACAGCCTATCATCCAAGCCCCTCCACCACCCTGAAACCAATGTCTCTTGCTTCTGCTCACCCACAACTAAGCCCTAGTCTTGAACTGAATTGCACTGATGGAAATTTCAAAGTCAAGAGCTCTGTGACTACCCGGTCAATCAACTGCATCTTAGCCAGGCTGTTTCTGGACATGATCAACCTAAGATTGCAATTTACCCCCAAACCCGCAGGACATTACAGATTACTACACCATCCAGATGTGATGCAGCAGTGATTGAGGAGGCGAAAGGAGGAGCTTTAAGAAGGAGAGGGCTGGGAAGAGTTGGGTGGGTGGAGTTGGTGCCAAATTTGGGAGAAAGAGGACCACAGTATAGACTAGGTTTAGCAGAGGCCAAGCAGCCACAGCCTATTTTGCCTTGACAGGGATTAATAATGAATTAAGGCACTACCTCCCCCCTTCTAAAACGATATTCATGCATGCTAATGCATCCATTATTTATAGTTCGCATGGAAGCTGGCTAGTGGTGGCCACATACAAGTGGGAGGGATGTAAGCATAAAATGGGGAGGTGGGGGGCCTCTTCTCTCCACATGAAGCTCTGGGGCTCTGGAAGCAACATCCGCCCATTGTTGCTGGGCTTGAGCTGGGTGGGGATGGCAGTGGGTGTGGATATGGAATTGTAGGGGGAGGTGGGGGATGCCAGACAGGCAGCTCATGCATAGGGAGAGGGCCTCCAAGTGTTGTGGGGGGAGGGGTGGATTAAACAAATAAATACATGATAAGAAATAATCGCGCCAGGGAGGGAGTGCATGATGGAGACAAAGAAGCTAAGCGGGACGAAGAGGGGGTTTTAGTTAAGTCAGACAGGATTTACTGTCTGGACTGACCCCTGCTTGATCAAAAGCCCCCATGGAAGACAACTTTGTTGGATGTTCTTCAGATTTGACTGATGCATTGCAACAGCTCACATTGATTATGGTCTCACCAAGGAGCGAACTAAAGCCTTTTGATTAAAAATAAACTTAATTCATAAGATTTAGTTCTTGAAATTTCAATGCCACATCCAGCAGATAATATTAGTTGGCAATAGGTGATGATTTAATAAAGTCTTACAGAAGTTGATGCAATCAAAGGACAAGATGAAAGGCAGATATGTGAAATAGAAGAAAAGTGAGGAGGTGAGAGATGGAAGAAGAGTGAAAAGAGGCTGCATTTCTTTAATGTGCACAGCATGCCAGGTATGTGGTGATGCTGTGCAGACAGGAGCAGGGCAAGTAAAGTGATAAGATAAAGCAAAAAGCACCAGTCAGATGAGCTTTCTACCTGACTGATCCCCATATTAGCATAGATACAGAGTCATCAGCATGGCTGGGAACTGGTGTTGTGAAGGTGACACCAGGACCATGACAACCCAGCTCATCTACATAGATATCACTGGGGCCATGCAGGTAAATCATACATCCAGCTTATCTAAGCAATGTCTGTAGTGCATGACTCTCTGCCAACAAGCTGCCACCTTAAACTTCAATAATCCTTGTAAGTGATTAATTCTTAATACGGTTTCAGTTCTCTCTAAAATGAAGAAACGAAGCTGCTTACATTTTTTTTTCTGTCACAGTGATTGCTACGAGTGGTTTGCACAGCCTGTACTGTGCAAACCACCGTAGCTTCCACAAACAGTATAATTTCTGGACATAATACTTAGAGATCAGTGTTTACACTTTATGCTTCTTGCATTAATATTTAACCGTTGAGATGTTTTTGATATCTAGGGTAAGGGGTTATCGGCTTGGCTGTGGTCATGGGACTGCCATCCGTTTTCAAAATATGGCCTGGTATATTTCAAATTCCACTTGAAAGGAGCACAAATCCCTCGGTGCCAGGGAGTTGTTAATCTTTGTGCCATAAATGAAAGAAAAATGAAGTCCAAGTTTCAGGAACAATGTAGGTAAAGGCCACACATCCATTAATGGCAGACATGCAACATGTTTCTAAGCAAGTAGCACTGGAGGGAAGACCTCCCAGAAGGGACAATCTGCATTGTGCAAACATTAAAACCATTGTTACCCCAACAAACACAAGGTGAGGCACTTACTACCCAAACCTCAAACACAGACAGGAAAATCCATAAACATTGGAATGATGTCAAAACAACACTGTGAGGTTTGACGGTTTTAATTTTCCGCTGCTCAAAGTAAAAATGGTTCCTGCAACATTTCCTGCACCCCTGGGGATTTTTAAGACAAATACAACAGCAGCTTAATTATACATGCAGCCACCACCATAAAAGCAGAACCATTAACTAGCATCTTGTAAACACACAGGACCTGCCTTGAAAGTGCAAGAGTCGCATTTTAAAATCTTTTCACTCTGTGCCTTTCTGTCGTGGCAGATTGGCACCAATTAGCTAAAATGTGAAAATGAAAGTGGCAGTGCATACATGGTCATGCATAGCTGTCTGTTGTGAATAAATGTCCAATTAATGTAATTTTGATGACTTGTTCTTGGTTTTTAGGTTGAAATATTAACAAAGAAACTCAAGCTACAAATACAGTCAAAACGCATTCATATCCAAGGAGGAAACAAACTTAATAACAGACACTTTTTTTGGCTGCAGGAAGAAAACTAGTTTCTGATGTCTTTGACCCTTCCCGATGTGTCCAAAGAGAAATCTTTGGAGTCTCCAAATAAGAGTGAACTTCCAACCCTTTACCAAAGAGGCTTTGGTTAAATTTCAAAGGCTTCCTGGTTTTACTTTACTGGCCAAACATGCCCCAGCTGTACACAAAGTGGCCAGTCTCAATGAGACCCTATGGAAGCAGAGGGAGATCAGACACCCCTTGACGTGACCAAACATCCCAGTTAAAAGCAATTTGAACAGAGGGGATGCCACTGATGTTATTGCTTGTTAAATAACTTCTCCTGTGGCACGTGTGATATTACAGAATGTAATCTCATATCTGTGAGCACTGGTTTAAGCCCACATGCCTCCAGGAGGACAATTCGGTGTTTGTCACTGTCTTGAAATAGATCAGCCATGCAAATGTTCATTTTGTTATTTAATTTGGTTTATCCTTTAGATGTCCATATGGAATTTATAGAATGTGTCAATTTCTTGGGTAATAGAAAGTAAGATTAAAAAAACTATACGAACAGTCCTATCAAGCAGTATTTTATCCAAGATAGCTTATGTTAAGCAAATGAGAAGAGAATTGGTGATCCACTGAATTCATTATTTCTGATTCTATATACATCCATTGTCTTACAGTTTTCCTTATGTGAGGAAAGTTCCTTTAAAGACATGTCTAAGAGACAAGAGCTCTCTGCTTTGGAATGAGCTAACTTAATTATCATAGCAACTGGCAGTACTCTTTAACATGTCAATGGTACTTGTCCTGCATGCATAATTTTGCTGTGTTATTGTGATGGCCTCTGCATTTCTCACTGACAAAAAACCCAAACCACAGGCACGGGGCCTATTGTCATAGGCGCATCCATCTAGATCGAGGCCATTAGAGGATATTTGCACTTCCTCTGTAGCTCCTGGCTCTTTTTGACATGCAGCAGAAGGAGAAGGCATCAACCAACAGTGCAGGACCAATTGAGGTGTAGATTGACCAGAGGACCAGTGAAGAAGGCCAGCCAGCAGGGCAGAACTCCTGTCGAATTCAGTGATGGACACCCATGTAGCAGCTGCTCGTTGGCCTGTGGTTTCCGAGGTCCTATGGCAATTGATGGGACATTACGAGATGGACGCCCCAGTTTCATTCCTTTGTCCCTGGAGATGTTTGAGGGTGTATCAAAATGTTAGAGGCTGTTGACTACAGCACACTTCTGGTGTCAACTGCCCACAGTATACAACTGCCTCTTGCTCTTTCTGGCATACGCAAACAGAAGAAAAAAAAGAAACTATTTAGCTGTCAATTATATACAAGCATCCCAGCCTTTTAGAAGGAAGAAGGAGGTGACATCTTTTTTTTGCTTGAGCTGAGTATATGAATAAAGCATGGACAAAACCTACTGTATACACAGCATACACAGCTTAGCAGTACAGGTGATCTGAACTCTAATGCATTAATAGTGTCCTTTGAAAAGGTGAAAACATGCTGATAAAGCTCATACATATAGTATGATACAGTTATCATCCAAGCTAGATTCATGGACCTTGAATGCTCCTTTGTGTGTTCTCATATGTTTGTGTGTGTCTACACAGGTGGGGAGACAATTAATGGTGAAAGTATAGATATATACATGTTATACTGAAAACAAAGCTCTAAGAGATATATCAAACAGAACCAACATAAAAACACTTAAGCTGTCAATCCAGATCTCCCCTCATGAAACTTATATGCTTGTCACGCTGCACACAGCCTCTCTGGGCTGTGTTGGAATGTTGACAGCATGGAGATATGAATCTTGATTTGATTAAGAGTCAAAGTTGGGGTCTAAGCGCTGGAGTCAATATCATTTCAGGCGGGTGGGCAAGGCAACTGTTGCAAAGAAGTTGATGTGGAGAGGAAGGGGCAAAGTGTGATGGCAAGAGAGATGGGGGGGGGGGGTTACCTGTGGCCCTGTCTCCAACTGGGAGTAATTTGGAACAGACTGCTCCCAATGTGTTCATTAGGTTATGATTGGGCTGAACGCAGGTGGGGAGGGCCTGCTCAGCCAGACGCTGAATAGTCCTGATTGTGCCCGGCATAAAACGCCATCTGTTTCGATGAGGCAATGTAAGAGAGAGAGAGAGAGAGGAGCAGGAGGAAGGAGGAGGGAGCTACCGGTGAAAAGTCATGTTTTATGATATCTGGACAATTTTGCATACTAGAAATGACATGAGGTGGAAGAAAATGTCAGTTGTGGCAACATTGTCATAAATGTACAAGTACAGGAAAGAACAAACAGAGCCATCCTTTTTGATGCAAAATACTTTTAAGTGTATAATGTAAATTAATGGCGGAGTGTGCATCAGAAAACTTATGGCTGCAAAAAATGTCATTAGAGGTCAAATTTAGCTCTTTTATCAGACTATATGGCCAACTTTGCTTTTGTTGTGACTTGCAACTGTAAGCCCACGGCTGAAAAGACACGGGGATTGGAGATGGGGCAGCAGTTTATTTATGGGCCGCCTGCTTCAAAGCTGGGATGTTTTTGGTTAATCCTGTGCTCATACTAGCAGACATACAAATGTTAATCTAGGTGTTTACACGCACATTCACGCTGTCTACTTTGCCGTAGATACAATATTGCCCAAAAATCACATTCCAAGGTCACCTGTGGATAAAAGTGGAAAAGACAAAAATATCTTCTTACTCAGTCAACCACTCTTTCAGTTTCTTTTTTTTTTCACTAAGGCCCTGGGAATAAAAAGAAGAGTGCAGAAGAGAAGAAGGCCACTGTTCGCTGCTCGACTTTTGAAGCGTCTTTATCGGGCTTGGCAGCGTGGTCTTGCGTGTCCAAGCCTCGTCGTGCTTTTCATCCTTTGTGCTGTCCAAGGTGTGTCCAATGCACTGGGGCTTTGTGTGGTGAGGGAGACGACACATCACATTCTGTCTTCTGTCCCAAGCTGGGGGATGGGAAGATTGGAGGGAGGGGGGGCGAAAAGAAAACTTATAGAAGGCCGCGGCTCTTCAAAGCCATGATGCACAAAGGCTTATAAAGCGTTACTTCATGCAGAGTTGTGCCAGATGTAATTGCGGGGTTCCTGGAGATAAAGAATCACGTGAAATTCTTAGCTCCACCCCTGCAACCACGAAAGGGCTGTGGCTAAGAAGCTGAAACTGTAAAAAGGTGTGAGCAGAAAAGTTTGCTTCGCTTTTATGCACAATAAATAGGCAAGTAACTAAGTTATCTTAAAGGTTCAAGTACAAACTTGCTGCCTCGAAAAGGGTAATGTGATGCGCTAAGCTTGATAAATGGAGGAGGACTGGCTGTCACCCTTATAAATCAAGATGGGAGGAAACTGCACTGAGCGACAAGTGATTACCCTCCCTTTTCTTGCTTTGCCATCAGCTTCATGATATAGACTCTTTCAAGTCTATCCTACCTCTTTCCAAAAAAAAAAAAATTACGTTGATTCATTCTTAATAAGCCCAGAAGTTGTCAGAGTGTGCCATTTGTATTGCAAGTATAGGCTGGCTGTAGTTTTCTCGATCAACCTAGTCTTCATCTGTTTCCTGTGGCCTCCTGCTGAGATGAGACTGGTGTCAAGTGTGCATTGTAAAATATGTTCCCAGGCACAAATGCTGCCACTGTCAGGTACATTGGCACAAGCTGCTCCCTTTTTTGTGTGTAGCTATATGTGCAGGTGGGTAGGTGGATGTGTGCTGTTGACAGTGAACAGCGATGGTTACGGAGGAAAGGGTGGTGCAGTCACTTTAGGCCCGTCGATGAGAGTCCCACAGGAGGGACACGCCCCGGAGTTTTTCACAACAAACAATGAAAGCAAGCACGGCAGATGATCTGTCTTTGCATCTTAAAGGTTCAGCAGACACTTGTGTAGCCAAAGAATAGTAACTTCTTGTAATCTTTTCATGTATTTTAAGTAAAGGCCTCCTGCTAGGGAATATGGAAAATATGCTGTCTTTATCTGCAAGGTCAAGGCTTAGATGTCTTACATAAAAGATTTAAAATGTAATAGAGAAAATTAAAATCATATACTGCTTCAACAAGGTGACATAGTGAGGGGACAGCAACAGCATGCAAATGTACCTCACTGGTTTTTATGTGTGCAGAATGGCTTCATGTGGGGACCCTTATTTGTTTCAACTCTGTCCCACCACTGTGGATCTGAACTTAAGTTACTTCATATGTTTAGTAAAGAAAAAGGCTATGTGTTGGTACTATTCTAATAGAATTACTGTGGCTGCTAATGGCAGAAAGGAATTTTGAGCAATATTAGGTGAAATTGAAGAATCTTGTGCATATCCTAGTGATTTTTAGAAGACCCTGGCGGAGCAGTATCGCTTAAGCTTTACCCAAGACATCTTTGCATATCAAAAAGATGGCACACACACACACACACACACACATACACAC
>JAOXYM010000007.1:17323122-17333298 GCA_028567055.1 Leptatherina wallacei | reverse complement strand
ATAAATAAATAAATAAATAAATAAATAAATAAATAAATAAATAAATAAATAAATAAATAAATAAATAAATAAAAATATACTTCATATTAAACTCTTTTTCAAGTTATGAAAAGAAAATTTAGCCATTAGAGTTATAGCCTACTGCTTTTTTTCAATTATTTTCATTAATGCAAACACAAGATTCTCCACAATCTTGCTTTTACTATTTTAGTTTCCTAAAATATAACTTAAAGCAAATTTACTGCTGTGTCCATCAAATTTGCAGGGACAGTCTTTGGTGCCCATTGTGTCTTCAACTTTTTCAGCTGTGTCAGTGAATGAAAGGGAAGCTGAATGACAGACCCAGAGGCATCAGCACTTCAGGCCACTGTGAGCATTCATACAGTATTGCATGTCTAATAATCCCATGAGACAGAAGGCCCGTGGGTCTCTCTTTGAACCACAGGCCATTCATAGGAACAGTGAAACATCTCCCCACCCCTTTGTGGTCACCAGCATTTCATTTGCAATCTAAATCTAAAACACAGGGTGTTCGAGTCACATCAAAGGGCTTTTTGATAGCTAGGATAGAGCAAAGACTTGAAATAAAATGGCTAATTACGAGTGTTGATTAGTGGGCCATGTAAGCCACAGACTAATTGGATTGCACAATGCAGAGCTTTTTTATTTTCTGTGCATCTTAATGAAGTCTCTCTCTCTCTCTCTCTCTCTTTCTCTCTCTATTTCTCCCTTTGTCCATAAAGACTTAAATGTTTAAGAAATTGTTGTGTTTACGGCCGAACAAATGGTGGCCTATAAAAAATGTCCACCAGCATTCATAAAAGAGTGTTCTTTAACTGATTTATTGAAACTAGTTGTACAAGTTATCACTAAAACTAAATGTGAAATGATTTTGTGTTAAAAAAGCCATCAGTTCCTCATCCTCTTAAAGTTTGAATGACCTGGAAATGACCTGCAAATCATGATTTTTCATCTGTAAATACAGTTAAAACCAATGGTTTATTTGGATAATAAATTATGCCAAGTACTCTTATTCTCTTTTTCATATGTCTGATATTTGCCAAGTTTGGCATGAGTCAGCACAAATACAGACAGATGATTTTTTTTTTAAACTTGGCGTTTCAGATCAAAATAAATGGATTATTTTTCATGACAAATTACATTATGCAGCATTTGGAAATCATACTGTTTCAGCATGTAATTTTAACCAGCTCAAAAGGAAAACATTACTGTAGGCGTTGCCCCGAAATTTCTCCCTCATCACAGGTTGTTATTTCATGAATGCTTTTGAGACTAGGCTAACCTGGTCGACAAGCTTGCATAAAGAGTGGCACACCTCAGTGGACTGGAAAAGCAACTGAGTGGAAATCTAAACAATAAAGTTGCCTTCTCTACAAATGCTTGTTGAAAAAGCCAAGCATAAACTGTGCATCAGCATTTGAAGCCAACATTTGAAAGAGGTCATTAAAATTCTCTGAAGAATATTTGTGACAACTGTGAAAACTACATATGTAGTGAAGAGGAGAATATTGGCATGAGTATGCTCTCAAATGCTGTACACGTAATTTTAAGTCATTTTAATTGAGTATTTCTATTCAATACTAAATACATCCACTCCTAAACATTTCAGAGGGAAATGTTCTTTCTTCTCCTTTATTCAAATACTTTTATTAATGGTTTTAAAATGGATATCTTAAAATATTCAACAAGCCTTTAAAACACAGAAAATATCCAAAACTGTTTAAACAATGTGTCTTCAGGGTCACACTTCAGATTTCTGTGAGTTGATTTCTCCCTCTTAACTTAATTATTTTAAAGACATGTTTATATGATGCTTATTCTCCTAAACATTAACGTCTCTCTATGTATAACTATATATAAAGTAGCTCCATAAGGTCCACTTTCTGGAGCTATAATATGTGGCTTCAGAATAATGATAGAATATATAGATAGATATATAGCCTAATACAAAACTTCAACAACAGTTTGTTTTTCCAGCTTACAATTGTTTTTTGTTTTAAACCAAAGTAGGACTTGTCTTGTGTACTTTCACTGAAGGCCATTCAGCTCTCATAAAGGCTGAAATGATTACTTAAATAAACACTAACTATCAAATAAAAACAGAAAAATGACAGGGCAATCTTGTTTAATTTCAACTATTGCTCAAAGTTAAGACCCTAATGTTCCCAAAACAAGACTGTAAGTAATGTTTAGAAATGATTTTCAATGATTTCTTAAAAAATCTACAGTTTCATTGTTTAGTACAATGACAAATAAAGGCATCTTATCTTTATCTTAGTTTTGTTTTCTTCTTTCAGGCAATCAATGGCATCTGTGCATGGAATCCTTGTCGGTGTGTTATTCTCTGTCAAACAGGGGGAAAGAACAGCTGAGAAAAGAATTTTCATATTTCTTTTCTTTTATTGCTGGTGTAGAAACAAACACAACTATTTTGACACTGGAAATACATTCTCTGAGGTCCCTAGATGTCTCTAAAGAATCTTGAACATGACCCAGAGCAATTCTTCATTAACTTGGGTGGGCTATGGCTTTTGTGGCATTTTTCTAAAAATATGGCAAGACCTTGAGTTAACAGGTTCCCAGATAAATAGTGTATACCGTGTGTTTTAGTTTAACCCAGTTTTCATATGAGGAAGATTAGTTTCACAGAACAGACAGTTTAGCAACTGTCAGTTTTAGAGATTATCAAGACTAAAATCAACAGTTTGTCCTAGTTTTGTTTTCTACCTTCAAGCTTTAATTTGCAAGATCTACAAAAATATTTCACCATATGTTGACAGCTTGGGTGCTAAAATAACTTACTGATTCTCTTAACACACCAGTTCCCACAGAGGTTGGTGCTCTAAGAAATGCCTGCAGTGGAGAATATTTTGTTCTGTGCCTCTATTACAAGCAGTAGCCTATTGAACGACTTGTTACCAGGGAGATCTGTCTTCACCGTGACCATGAAAACTATGGCGAAAAAATAAAATAAAATAAAGATTGTCATAACGGACAAAACACTAAATGGTTCTATGATAGCCTAATACTTACACAAATATTTTTAAAATGCACGATTACGTTTCAACCTTCACGCTGATGCTCTGATTAGTTTTTTTTATTCTCATTACAGACGTAGGCTACATAGACTATAACTGAAGCTTATGATCCAAAATATGACATGCAGGATGGTGAAAGGCACTTGCACATTCAAAACAACAGGGGGAAAACGGATGGGAGGGGGTCTGTGCGAAGCTCCAGCGGCGGGGCAGATTTCTGTGCAGGTGTCCTTGTTTTTTCTTTCTTTCTGACACCTCGGAGACAAGACCCGACCGTAAGTAGCCTAAGACCGCTGAGGAGGAATCAAAGCTGATAAAAAATAATACATATTTGATCCGTTCTGAAATCCTAAAAGAGCAGCAAACGGGGGAACGTGCTCGTCTGGATGAGAGACCCCCGCTGGGTGAAGACACGCTGCGTTAGCTGAGCCGTGAAAGCCCGCTGCCATTGACTGGAGCTGATGCTGAAATGGAAGCAAAGCGATGAAAAGCGAGCGTAGGGGAGGAGAGCATCATCAAGGAAATTATCTCATCACTGATCATTTGAAGGTATTATACGTCAATTACAGATGAGCAATCCGTGATATTTGTCACTGTGCGGTCATCCGCTGTCGACGCCGGTGGCATCTACTGTCGCCAAACTCCATTTTTCATTCTGCAGATGTGAGCTGCAAGAAGAGGGCCTGGTTCTGTGGGTGAAGCCTTCAGGGATTAATCACTGATCACGATGAGCAGCGAAACAGTGTCGGTCATCTTCTCCTACTTGTGGATGAGGCTTGTGGACAATTTTGATATGTTATGGATTATGTGTCAAGTTAGATAAAGTGCTTCTGAGAACAATGTAAGATGCCTTATGAATTTTGCACCTGAAATCCATAAAGATAAAGAAAGGTACACGCAGCTTTTGGTTCTCACTCCCTAAAAGGGGAAATGGGCTGGTAATCAACTCCTGATTAGAATGGAACTAACCTGACTTTGTGTTAAGGCTCTTCTGGATGTCAGACGTTTAATGTCAAGTTTACAGACATCAAGCATGGGCACAAATTTTACTGGGGTTTCCCCAGAGCTTGGTTTCACCAGCTCCAGTCAAGAGCCAGTCTGGTCCTCCACAGTTAACAGCGTGGTCAAGATGGTGCTCATATCTCTGATTGTGTGCTTGTCCTTGTTTGGGAATGTGGTTGTTCTGTTGGTTTTTCAAAGGAAACCTCAACTCCTTCATGTTGCCAATCGCTTTGTCCTCAACCTCCTCTTGGCAGACCTACTCCAGACCGTATTAGTCATGCCTTTTGCCATTGCAGCCACTGTACCAGCTGTTTGGCCCCTGGATGCTCGATTGTGCCAGGCCCTGGTGGTGCTCATGCACCTTTTTGCATTTGCTGGGGTCAACACCATCATAGTTGTCTCTGTGGATCGATATCTGGCGATCATTCACCCCCTATCTTATCCTACCCGCATGACTCCTCACTTAGGCACTAATCTGATCGTCTGCACCTGGATGCTGAGTTTCCTGCAGAGCACACCTCCCCTTTACGGCTGGGGGGCCATTGACTTTGACCGACGTCACATGGTCTGCACAGTGGTGTGGTCCTCTAGTTTGTCCTACTCTGCTGTGGTGTCCACCTTTTCTTTCTGGCTGCCTGTGCTCATCATGCTGGGATGTTACTGGATGGTATTCAGAGCAGCTAGAAGGCAGAATGCTCTTGTGCACCCCATACAAACACAATCCTACTCCCAGCCCTGCAACCAGGACTTCCAAGGACCAAGCAGTCCACAGCAACAGCCCAATCCCCAGCAAACCAGCCCATCCGAAGGCCCCTACACAGCCAGACGATACCCTGTTCGAGTCAGACACAGACGTTTTCATTATCATTGCAAAGCAGCTCGAGTGGTTTTTGTGATCATGGCTTCATATATCTTCAGCATGGGCCCTTACACTATTCTGAATACTGTATCCATGAGTACCAAAGCAACCATGTCTCCATGGTTATCCTCCCTTGCCCTTGTTCTCTTCTTTTTACAGTGCTGCCTACACCCATACATTTATGGTTACATGCATCGTAGTGTGAGGAAAGAATTTCTGGCTTTGCTTTGCGGCCTGCTCTGTAAGCAGGGTCGCCCCAACCAAAGCTCTGCCGTGGAAAGCTGCTTCACTACGACCGAGGGACGTTCCGGCGCTCACCCGCACCTGCCCAGTCTGGCTGCTCGAGTTTTCCCTCTGCAGACTTGGGAAGAGTGCACGACATCCTCCTCTCCAACTTTAGAGAGGAAGTCGAAGGACAGCCGCAAGGAGACCACCTCTACCAGCCTCAGCTCTGAGAGAGAGCTCCCCGTCCACAACAAACAAAGCACATGAGATGTCTTGAGCATTTATCTGATTGAATAAATTTGCTCTTACTTGAAGAGCTTGTAAAGCAGGTGTTCATAATTAACTTAACTGCAGGATTATGGATCGTAAAGTTGCTGGCATTGGAAGCACAGACTATCTGATCACCAACATAGTGATCTTGTACTGATGATCCAATATAGCCTAATTTTGGGGGGAAATGGTGTTGCATTATTTCTATTAAACAGCTGGCTGTGGAAGAAAAAAAGAAACATGTAAATGCAGTTTTAAGAGTTACCAGATAGGCTATACATACCTTTGTGAGCAGCTGCTATTATGTTCTGCCTGTAAAACGATCATTAGTATTTTAAATGTATGCAATATTATACTTTCTACTGTTATTTAAAAATGGGCCTTTGAACATTCTCAACTGTAATTAAGCAATCTAAACCTTAACATGAAAAGAAAAAACATTGCCACTTTACCCTTATTACAGGCCATAAATGTCTCTGATTATGTATTAATCTGCAGCATCTGCAAAACTACTGAATATCCTTTAAATTTTTCGTGTTATATTCTCATTTGATGTACTGGACGGCGCAGGATGTGTTTTTCTTTTTGTAAGCGACCTTCGTTTGCAATTGATGAACTCAGGGTATTGCTTGTAGAAAAAAAATTGTATTGCCCATCTCAGTTCTTGAACTTGTGAATATACATTCCGTGTTGCAGTGACTCTTCTTAGTCTCAAAGCGCCTTTTCAATAAATAAGTAGATATTTATTGATTCATTGTGCCTGTCAGTTACACAACAAAATTATTAGTGACCCTTCCTTGCAGATGGGATGGCCAAATGTACACATTTGTCTTAGTCTCTTGCTTCGTTCTACTGTGGGAATTTTATACTCTTCTTACTTCTGTGTGCCAAATTTGAATTCAGTATTTACTGCCTTTGTAACATCAGCCTTTATTTGAGGGCACAGAGTTGTTGTTTTTTTTGTTTGTTTGTTTAAACACCACAGCACAAAGAGAGCAAAGTGTGATACAAATATAACTACAGTGGACTTTGTGCACCAGTGATTTTATGTAGGCTGCATGTCAGAAGAATTTATGTAACAGTTTTCTTAAATTTCATTAAACACATGTAGATTTGTAAAGATACCTCATGATACAGTATTTTTGTTAGAGATAATACAAAAAATTGACTTAAAAAAAACAGCTAGAAGCCACAGATAGTATCTGTATTTAGGTAAGGGTTGTATGCTTCTCTTGACTCGTGTCAGAGAAAGCAAGTGCAATGTCTTTTGTGCATTATTTTAAGAGTGTATTTCGTTTGTTTCGTCCAGATTTGTCTTATGGGCAAGAGAGAATGGTTTGGCAGACCGAGCCTTAGTGCTTCTGCTACACTATTTTTCTGGTAGTTTTCAGACAACTTATCAGACCTGCCTTAATTAGAAAAACCTGTTTATTCAACAAGTTAATGGAGAAATCCAAACCACAGTACTATAACTGACAATCAAACTGGCTTATGTTGGTCAAACTTTCTCTTTACAACAGTGTGTATTATAACAGAGGGGGAAAAAAAGTTTTAGTCTTATAAACTACTTATTTTTGTGACTAAATTACGTGCTTTGGCATTATTTTCAGGTCTAATATCCAAATGATGTTTGTTGTTTAATAAAAAAATTATTGTGTAATATTTGTAGAAGTGTAAGTTCATGTTCAACACGATTGTTATTTTTTCTAGAAAAAAAAAGAGCAATTATGAGTACATCGGGGCTCTTTCGTCCCCATCAGCCAGCGTCTCCTTTTGTCGGGAGCACTTTTTTAAAACTCTCCAGAGTGGATAGACTTGAGTGAGTAATTTAGAAAAGCTAAAACCAAATTACATCTGAATCAAATGTTTAGCATGGTTTCAGTTGGTTCTCACTTAAGCAAAGATGTTGCTGTGTTGCACTTGAAATAAGGAAAGGATTTTAATTTGGTTCGACAAAAACACATCCCATTTTCAAATCAGTCCTAAATTTCATTGAGCCACGTGGAAGCAGCACAAAACACTGCATTTGTCTGCATCACAACATTACAAGAGTCAGAACATTTTGCAATTACCACAATTTCCTTCTTTAAATAACATCTTCCTTAAACCTGATCAATATGCTTCATGTTTGGGTATGAGCCAGAAAACATAACATAAGCTGGACTTTGCATGTGGACTCATGATCTTGTGTCCAGAACAGCAAGTAATGTTGTTAATTGTGGTCTATACTCATTGTAAGAGCTCAAAGACAAGAGCATGGCTTCCGCTTTGAATTAATTACATTTATTTGTAAAATTGTTATCACCTTTGATGATGATCTCTCACTGCTTGAAGCAAACAATAGCAGTTTTTAATGTAATAAGAAGTTCAACAAACCACTCAGTGAGATCTAACAGGGTGCACCTTCAATAGAGCACATTTTCTTCATCAGTAAACTCATGGACTGCATCAAGATTAACTAGCTAAGAATTTTTTCTGTAGCCAAACGTGTCATCAAGAGATCATCCTTAACATAGAACACTAGCAGCTCTACAATACAGGTGTGCCTCTTAACCAGGTGTATCCTTCTACTCTATGCAAACCTAAATTCAAGAAAATGGACATGTATCATGGTAATGTCAGTGTTTTATGTTTCTACTACAATACAGGCTGATATTTAAAGAATTTTAGCCAAATTGTTTACCTTAAAAACAAGAAAAATGAGAAAATAATGAAATAAAAAAAAAAAAATACAATGGAAGATTCCATAATGATGACAATCTTTAAGTAGCATTCTTCTGTTCCTTCTTTCCCCCTCTATACAATATATGTACACACTTTTTTTTTTTTTATCATTACAGAACAGGCAATGAAAAAACAGAACATTTAGCCATGACAGAATAGAAAAGCAAAATACTGGATATTTTACTTTTAGAAAATTTAAGTAAAACATTTCCGCAAACAACCTGCTCACCGGGATATCCTGATCATTGTAACCCACACTGATTTTCAAGGCGCCATTCAAAGTATTACTGGTCAACAGTGAACACAAACTGATATATATTTTTAAAAAAGAAAATAGCAACAGACGTTTAAAGCACAAAAGAGGACGGGCTCTGCGGGATTTTTCTATCATAAGTGATGGTTTCAGTTCTGGTCTACTTAGACCATTTTATGACACAGCCAGCGCTGGGAAGCCCAGTGCTGCGACAGTAAGGAGTTAGTCTTTCCTCCAGTCCTCTAGTCCACTTTGACCACGCTGTAGATCTTATTTACAAACCAGAAGCAAGCGAAGAAGCCAATTGTACCTGAGAACAAAAGACAGGAGAGCCAGATTATTCAAAAAATAAATTAAATTGAAAAAGACATAAACCATACAGTAAGAAGTATCTTGATAAAGAACACTTGAGAACAGAGTCGAAAAAAACCCAAAGTGTTACATTGTGTCACTACATAACTAATATCACTTCTCTAAAAATTATGAATAAATAAAAAAAACAAGATAACTTTTTGTAGCACCGACTCTTCATTTTGTCAAGCAAAGAACATATCGGTTTGAGCTCTACTGTGATGACAAGTCCTATAGGTCAAAATTCTGGATCAGTTCATCCTGGTGCAAAAGTCTTATCCGACTGCTCAGTGGGGGCAACATATGAAGCCCCCATCCTGAATTACGTTGTGATCAAAGTTGGAATGAAGTGAAAAGGGCAACAAAATAAAAAAGTTAAAAAGGAAAATGGGAGGGATTAGGATCATTCATATCAAAATTAGAAGCAAGGAGGGTAACTAATAATCTTTTCCTTGAATCCTTGGATTACTTCACGGTGATAATCTTTTGACATCTCATCCTCTTGCTACTTTAAGCTCTTAAGATATTGTCAGTGCTGCTGTGACATGCAGTGCTACAGACTAACATTTATCTGGTCTAAGGACAGTGTAACAGCAGAAAGCATGTCATCATCCGAGATCATTGGGAGCTAAATATTCCTGTGCAACATACAGACTAAGCGGGTATTTGCACTTTGAGTGTTAAACATCCTCCTTTTGCACACACCCAGTCTAATGTGTGCCAGAAAACTCAATAGTACCACAAAAATCTGTTACTATAAAAAAAAAAAGGTTCAGTTTTATGGACTTTAACAGAAGCAACTATGTTCTCTTCATACTTTCTTTATGTACTGTATATTGACCTGTTAAAATCAACAGCTGGATTTCAAGTCCAAGCAAAAATATATATAAAGAAAAGAAAAAAGACAATATTTGGCTCCGGCTTCTCAAACAACACACAGTAATATTGACCCATAAAAGTTAGTGAAAGTAGACCTGGCCAAGAGGGACATTATACTCTCATTTGCCTGTCTCTCTGATTTACTTTAAACAGACTAAAAAACACAGCTCAGAAGAGAGCTTAGCAAATAAATGCTCTTTAACTTCATTTGAAAAGAAGAAAAAAAAGAAGTAAATGAGGGGCATAGACTTAGTTTTAAAGTACAGCAAATAAATGTGCAACTGTCTGAACAGCTTCCTTGTTTATTTTAACAGGATCCAGAATCCTTCTTCGACATCACAACTTATGGTGAAATTCACACATTCAAACTAAACCTATTGTTTATTCATATTGTATTATCATAGTTATTGCAGCCAAGGAACAAAGATTAAAAGTCAGCACTCAGCTTCAAACAGCAAAGTTAGAAACACCAACAGAGCCAGAAATCTGGGAGTAGTCATGGACTCAGAGCTGAACTTCAGTAGTCACATTAAGACAGTTGATAAGTCAGCCTA
>JAOXYM010000007.1:17309944-17323022 GCA_028567055.1 Leptatherina wallacei | reverse complement strand
GACTTCAAAATCCTGCTGTTGGTTTACAAAGCACTGAATGGTTTAGGGCCAAAATACATTCAGGAACTTCTGGTTCGTTATAATCCAACCAGATCCCTCAGTCATCAGGGTCAAGTCTACTTTTAGTTCCAGAGTCAGAACTAAACACGGAGAGGCAGCGTTCAGGTTTTATGCTCCTCACATGTGGAACAAACTCCCAGAAGTTTTTTCTTTAATTCCTATTAAAGTTTGTTTTTAATGTACTTTTTAATGCTTCTTCCTGCAACCCGCAGTAATGTTTTTAATGCTTTATGTAAAGCACTTTGAATTATCTCGTACATGAAATGTGCTATACAAATAAACCTGCCTTGTCTTGCCTTGTCTATGCTATAACAGGATAATAGAAAGAAATAAACAAATTAAAAACAACTCGCTACATCTAAGAGTTCATGAATGAATGGACATCTTACCTGTGAAGAGGAAAAAGATGAGGACCATAATCATAGTGTATCCAAAGTACAGTATAGTACTGGCCGCTCCAATTATTTGCAACTTTGAGAAGAAGTAGTGCACAGCATAAATGAACAGATAGACCGCGGTGAAGCCGCTGGTCAGGAAGGAACGCCACCACCAGTGGTAGTCCTTTAGACACAGGAAAGAAGATGACATATTAGGATCCAGGAGTGAGGATATGACAAGTTTGAGACAAACATCACAGCAAAACTTTCAGGTACCTCAGCACATAGGTGGAAGTAGCACAGCAGAATTGTGGCCTCTGAGCAGGTGATGAGCAGAATAATGAAAACCAGGAACAAGAACCCAAACATGTAGTACATTTGATGAGACCTAAAGAAAAAAAACAAACAAGAAAGAGGCAACAAATGGCTAAGCGCTTAATACCTTCACCCACCATTTTTATAAATAAAAAACCAGACAGGAAAGACATCATTCGTGTATTCTTACCAAATGCTGTTAAGAATGAAGAAAAGCTGGATGAAAATGCAGCCAAAGGGGAGGATCCCACCCATTATGATACCAGGGATAGGTTTAGTGAAGAAGGACTGCTCAGGTATTTGACGGGGAATTTGGTTTGTTCGCACTGGTTGTTCAATTGCCTGCAGAGAAGCAGGAAAAACAGGTTAGATGATTATAAAGCATTATGTAAACATTTCCTTACAATTAATGGTGTCTAAGTGCAATGTATTTTATCATGAGGCCTGACTCACAGGTTTCTTGAATCCAAAGTAGGCGCCAATGAAGGTGAGGGGCACAGAGATTCCAAACCACAGAGCTAAAATTGCCACCAGGGTCCCGAAGGGAATTGCTGCTGAGGAGCCCTCCACCCAAAGGATCAGGTTCATCAGGAAGAAGTCTGCAAATACAATACTGCCAAAGAAAGGTGAACAAAGGAAAATGACATTAAGAAAGATAAGTATGTGTATGCGATAATGCTAGTAAGCAAGGCTACAGATTGATTACAGCAGTTAAGGGCAGAAATGTGTTACAAATACAAGATGAATAAGCAGCAGCTAAAAAAAAATTGGCAAGTGAACATACCCTGGACACAAGAGTGCCGTCAGCAAAACATTCGTCTTCCACTTTTCACCTCCAAAGGCTAATAACAGGAACAGACCAGAATGACACCATTATGACAGGTACAATGACTCAGCTTGTAGCACTATATGTTGATTCTTAAGATTGTAATTTGGAATAAAAGTAGACTCTTACTTTTGTAAAGACGTGCAGACACATAGCCGGCAGGTGTGCCCAGCAGGACCCAGAGTACTACAGCACATGTCATGAGAGCCCCTCTGTTGGCCGGAGACAGGAAACCCAGACAGGCCAGGACTACAGTGGACAAACAGTGATCAGTGCACTCCTTCAAACATGCAAGAATTATTGTTTGTGTACACAAATATGAAAAAGCTTTGCATAGTTTCTCTATCTAGTGCACTTTAACTTCAGACTCAGCACATTCACAAGCTGAAGCTTGTCTTTATTAAACTGGACCACATGAGGAGTATCCGGTTATCAATCAAAACATGTTTGATGATGTGGACAGTGCTAAAAACAATAAATAAATAAATAAATAAATAAATAAATAAATAAATAAATAATAGAAAAAAAAAGAAATACTTCCAAGACATTTTGCCACCTCCAGGGTGTACATATAACTAGATCTGAATTCACTGCACAGATCTTTTTCTTTTAAGTCAGATGATGCTGCGGTTACAAAATCAAGATTTTATCAGAGCTAAGCTGCAGAAACACAGAACTGAAGTTTGGGCCCATTTCAGTCTGGTTAACTAAACATGTATTATTTATTAGAACTCAAGTGTGTTGGTCGGGTTTTGAGAGCTTCAATTTCATATGGTTTGGTTGGACTTGCATCTATACATGTATTTAAGTCTGGCTTTGGTGTTACAAACAATCATTAGTTGTTTTCAAATATCATATAAACTTGCTGAATACCAATAATTTTATTCAGTTCGACAGTGTCTATTCTGAGCCTGATGCCTTTCCTGAAGCCATTAAATGTATCGCTATCATTTAGTTCAGAGCTTAAAAAATTTCAAAGGGAAACGTTGTTACTGCTTTCCTGGCTATGGGAAAGTTTGCTGCTAGCAGCACAAGGCTACTGGTGGTATTAAGAAAATAAAAAAATAAATAAAAATAGCTGCACATATTGCCTTGCTCTCACTTTGCATGCACAATTTTAACATCTGATATGTTAAACTGATAAGAACTTCATGTCAGTCTCAGAAAGTTTGATCAAAACTTATCTGAAACATCTACGAGTGTGAAAAGTAAGGGACTGGTGTCTGTGATAAAAATGCTTGCGAGCAGGGAGATTAAATCAATTTAATCTTCGAAATGTGGAGATACTGATTGACGACCAAAGTCTTCATTATTTGAAGTTATAGGAGGAAACAGAAAATAAATGATACAACCATCATTTTGTCATCCTTATTCTGACATTTGTCCAGTCCCAAAAAAAATACATACCTCTCTACCAACTCAGATTAGAATAATCATTATCATTTTTGTTCACATCTTCAAACATGTGAAGGCACGGAAAGACACCTACACATCCAGAGACTAACAAGTCTTTGCTTCAGAACTTGCTTGACAACATATCATGTACAAGGTCAAAGAAGGAGTCGGAGTGAATGAGAAATGATAGCACTTGTATAAGTTCCTTTACAGGGTCAGTGCTTGATGCGTTTTACATACTGAATACAAAACACAGCAGTTCAACAAATCTAAATAAAGTCAGTGTGCATACAGTAGAATGTAAAATATGTCTTACATAGTGTGATGAATGTCATGATAAAGATCTGCGTGCCCTGTCCAAGAAACACAGAGAGCAGCATTCCTTTCCTGGGGGGACGGAACACATCCCCATGCACCTGCTTCCATCCCGACTCTTCCTGTGCGTCCTCCTGGAGAGGGAGGCAAACAAGGGAGTCAAGGGAGCACTTTGCTTAAAAGGTTCACCAACCACCAGTCACTAAATGCTACCTCTCCATCCGACCACCTGCTAACCAAGCCAAATTACATAAAGACACTTTTTATTTTTTTACCACAAAGAATGTAAAATTTGGTGTGTGGAAAAACTACTCGGTGCTTAGAAATAAACATGTTTCAAGAAATCTAAACTTTCTGTTTTGACCTCACACCACATTTTACATTTTGTTCATGCACCTGTTTACCACAATCATACAAACCCAAGCACCTGATTTAATTACCACAAAAAAGTATTTTTTTTTTTTCTTGTTTAAAAATAAATCTTCCGTTTGGCTTACATAGGGTATAGAAGATTTTTCCTTGGTCGATGAAAGCTTTATCAAGTCTTCCTGTGAAATGTAGCAAAATATTTATAATTTTGGGAACTCTGCACCCACTGTACTGGGTTTTGTGTCACATTACAGAGTTAAAACATTGGTCAAAATACTGTGATTAAAAAGATTAACATGTCAACAGATCATTTCTATATAAAGATCAACAGTTATTTCACATAGATCTGTTACCACCAGGTGAAATCTTTAACCTCAAATGTGTAT
Source organism: Leptatherina wallacei (assembly GCA_028567055.1). NCBI lineage: Eukaryota > Metazoa > Chordata > Actinopteri > Atheriniformes > Atherinidae > Leptatherina > Leptatherina wallacei. The sequence goes on along the minus strand of JAOXYM010000007.1, from coordinate 17,318,979 downwards.
AACTTTGTTGTTTCAGCCCAAATCTAATAATTACTCACCAGCAGTCTAAAAAAATTCAAAATTTCTGTAAAAATGCAACCTTTTACACCCCATAAAAAAACGTGAATATTCATGAGATGTAGCTAAAACGAGGCAAAATAGACATTAAAGTTGTTGGCTTGGAAACATGAGGTTTCCAAAATGCTACTTTGAATTATTTATTTGCATTGTGCAAATATCTGCTGGGCACCATAACGACATAAGGATTCACACCCTAATCCTGCTACAATACATTACAATGTATGCTGGTGTTTCTTATTAACAGCTAAATCACTGAGTCCAACAACGCCTTTACCTGGTCAACCTGGTTGTATCTGGCAATGTCCTTATGCAGAGTTCTCAGCATGATCATGGCAACCATGCCAGACAGGAAGAGCACAATGACCAAGGAATTCATAATGCTGGTAAACAAAAAGGAGACACATCCTAAATCAAATGAACAAGAATCAAATTTCAAGAGATTTATGAGGACTTTTCTTTTTCTGGTGATAAATGTAATAAATATTATCAAACCTAAACCACTGGATATTGGTGTGAGGCATTGAGACCAGGATGTAGTCCCACCTAGAGGCCCACTTGATGGAATTGTTTTCCTGTAAGAAAAGTGTATATATATCAATACAATACACATCTTTAACAGATACATATAATTGTTTGATATAAGTTACATATGATTAATAACATGATTCGGAGTCCTACCTCAAAACTGACAGAGTAAGTATAAACTATTGACACATCACTGTCGAACACTCGAGGGACCTCCATGGGGCTACCATCACAATTTGGATTTGTAGCATCCGCATGTTTTATGCTTTCGTGCAGAAAACACAAAAAATCTTTAACGTCAGCTTCATTTGCAATGACCAGTCGTTATTCAGATGCAACATCTTGAAGAATATTAGTTCAAAATATTGGTGTCTCCTGTTCATCTGCTACAAAGTGACATTTACCTCTTTGGTTCAAGTGTGGCAGCAACCAGGCGAGCGCCTCTCCAACCTTCTAATGCTCCACTGTGGTAAGTGATCTTGATGTCGACATGGTTGAAGACATAATATGTGTCCTTCTTGTTGAACTCTGACTGAATAACGATAAATACAAGGACAATATGTTAGCATGACTTCCAGCTTAACTTTTATCATAGTGCATGTCAAATATTCTGTCTGAAAGGTAGGCCCATTAAAGTTCATTTTGTTACAATGATATAGTCCTACAAGTATCCTTTTTACCTTATAGATACTTAAAAGGCTATATTATAAGGATCATTACTTAAACTACACAAAAAATAAAGTTGATACAATTCAAAACTACTAAATCTTCCTCTGATACACCTAACTAATTCAAGGATAAAGGGTAACAAGAAATGTTTGGAATTTCAAGGCCAGTAACAACAATAACCTTATCTTAAATGTACAAAGATGAAAGGATATCTTTATACCGATTATGTAAAGAGAGGCAGGAATTAAATAAGGCAATATGCACATGGCTGCTATAGCTTTCTTTTCAATACAAAAAAGAATAAATTAACTATACAACTATATCTGTTTTAGGAAGTATAGGTTTAAAAAAAGGCCAGTCATTTTAAAATATATTAATCTTCTCCTCTTTTTTACTCTCTGAGCTAACTAGTGCCGAGTAATATTATACATATGGTTCATAGCAATTATAAGGATCCAATGTCACTTTGGCTAATATTCCTTTACTGGTAACAATTATAATTAAGTCGTCTTGCTTATTAGCTAAAGATGCATTGTGTATCCCAATGAGAAACTTACAAAATGTCTTCAGAATGAAAACCACTTGAAATGTGTATTCAAAATGTAAGTGTGACACCACAACTACAACTCACGTTAATAACACAGGCATCTTTAGCTCTACCATCCGATGTAACAAGGCAGCCAATGGGGAAGCCAGGGTTACAGTACTTCTGACCGTCTTCCACATCATAGCACCAAGTCACTGGCATGTTGTCAATGATCCTGAAATGAATAAGTCATTCACAATAGATCTTGCTACTACAAAGTTGCATCCATGATTGTTTCTTGACAATATTTTCCCTGTTCATTTAATCTATATTTTAAACAAGCAAGAGCTCCAAACTTGAAAGAATTTACATATAGAATATATACACAGGAGTGCATCTTATACTAACCAGTGATGCTGATAGTTCAGCTGCATCCCCATTTTGAGAAACTTCAGCTTATCGTCATCCTCCTTGTTGTCCTTCTTGTAGGTCTTTGTGCACACTGCACTGCATTTCACATCATGTTTGAATTTGAACTGTAATAAATACAATTAAGATACAGTGAGTTATTGGTCAAATCAAAACGGTATGCTAAACAAAGCAACAAGAAATATGCAATGCCAGAGGCACAATACACTCACTCACCTTGTAAGGTGAAGACTGAATTCGTTCCCCAAAGAGTACCTGTCCAAGGTTCTCAGATGGCCTCATCTCCTTGGCATCTTTGCAAAAGTCGAACCTTTAACACATTTTCAGATTGTCATGCACAAAGAGAGTATGACAGTGACACAAAGAATGCCTATGAAGACAAAATGTGATTGAAGAAGACACTGTAACTTACATATCATATTCATAAGGCAGAACTGACTCCACTGAGTCCAGACGATTTACAAACAGCTGAATCTCTGTCTGTAAAGGAGAAAACTTTCGTAATTTATTTACTTTATGGAGAATAAAGATGTTCCAAAGCAATTGAAAGAATAAACTTTCTTTCAGAAATCGAGAGTTTTTCGATCCGTCATAACTTTCCTGTACAACGCCAGTAGGAAAGATAAGTACAATGGTCACTATCATCTGTCACGTTTCAGTACTTGAATAAGGCTTGACGTACTAAGTGTCATGGTAGAATGCAGGATCAAAATAAACAAAATGAATACAGATATAATCACCTTTTAGCAGTAAATAAATACTTAGCATGAACAGCGAAAGCAACAGTAATTTCCAATGCATCACAATAATGTGCTAGTGACCTGTTCCAGATAATAGCCGAGGCCTAGTGATACCTCTGGCTACTATTAAGATAGTAGAGTGAAGTAAACCACCAAATCACTTAATTAGAGTAATATGCAGCAATGAATGATAAGAACCGTGGCTCCTATGAAATACTCATACCTGGCAATCGTCGCCACCATTGCCTTCTTCACAAAAACTCACTGGGGCCAAACCCGGAAGATAAAACGCCGAGGACGAACAGAAATACGCAACTAGCAAATAGACCAGCACAAAACTAATGGGTATCCGCCTCTTCATTTTTCCGCCAATAATACTTTTCTAAGATTTTAAATACTACTACAAAGGAATGTAATGCCTCTTTTACTAGAATGTACCGTGTGCTAGCTGCTAACTAAATGCTAAGTCTTTCTACTCGGGATACAGTGACTGAGCTGGACTGTCTGGAGCATCGGTGACGTCTACTTCTGTCAAGTTATGCGGAAGTCATGGGATTGACACCGGTAGTCAAATAATTACCTTCAAAATAAATACGTGTAGTGAGTATTCTGATCGATTCTTAGATTTTACGAGGTTTTTTACTGTGTTTTGGCTACGATTGATATATTTAATAGAGTTATATGTATAAACAATATATTATGAGTGGAGTTATAGGCGTATGTTGCATCTCCAAACTGTATAGGCAACTGTCATTGTTATACTTTGACAGGTAAGAAATTGGAAGTCATGTAGCGACACCGTGGAACACACGTTTCTTCTCGACTTCCATCAATACCTTTTTTCATTTTTTTCTTCCTTAAATTTAACGATTACCTGGTCTTTCTTCGTTTAAGTTAGAGAACGTAATGTGAGAGAACGGCTTATGATCACACAACCGTGTAAATATGCTGAAATAAAGGACGACTGCAAAGAATAGGCGAGTTAACATTCAAGGAAGAACTATGAATTTTTAACATGTAAATAACGGCTGCCTAACTAGAAAAACCGGAACAGGCGCGTGCTCTGGCCAACAGTGTTTGTTAAAGGAGCAGGCTAAAGGGCAAAGTCTTTTCTGTACACAGTACCGCTTTTATATTATTATTCAACAAAAACTATGTGGTATTTCGGTGTCTACTACTACTCTTAAAAAGATCATAATCTTAATAATACTTTACTTATGTGGAGTTTTTCTACACAAATGTTACTAAAAGTGTCACACAACAGCAGATAAAATTGAAATGGCTTTGCTTCAGTCCCACACAGTCTGTTGAACTGTATAGGACTTTTTGCAAGTAAATAGAAAAGGGAAACATGAAATAATTGTAACTCCCATTGAAGAAGAGGAACTCAAAATACTTTTTTTCAAAGCAACTTGCTTCCTGTCTTCAGAAGAAATGGTAAAAGGAAAAGATATCTGAAAAGGTATCTATCATTCTCAAATGGAGGAAGTTTGGAACAATCAATAGATTTTATAAAACCTTCAGCCTAGCTAATAACCAGGTATGTAAACAATCAAGAAAGAAGTCAAGTTTATTTATAAAGCACATTTAAAAACAAACTCAGTTGACCAAAGTGCTGTACAAAAAAAAAAGTTAAATCACTAAGTCAACAATAAAAAATAAAATAAGCAAATGAATAACTAATAAAACAAAATTCATTAATTTTCTGTACTGCTTAATCCAGTTCAGGGTCCTGGGGAGCCTATCCCAGCAACTAACAGAGGCAGGGTACGCCCTGGACAGGTCACCAGTCTATCACAGGGCCAACAGAAAAACAAACCATTCATGTACATACTCACTCCAAGGGAGAATTTAGAGTGACCAAATAACCTATCCTATCATGCATGTCTTTGAACTGTGGGAGGACGCAAGAGTACCTGGAAAGAACCCACACATACACAGGGAGAACATGCAAACTCCATACAGAAAGGCCATTGTTTGAACCCCTCCCCAGCCAAGGTTTGAACCAATGACCTTTTTGCTGTGAGGCTGCCGTGCTAACCACCACACCACCATGCAGCCCAAAATACAAGAGTAAAATAGCACTATGATAGAATGGATAAAATACATTAAAATTATTAACAAAACATATTAGAACATAAACGCATTAAAATCCAAATAAATAAGATAAAAGATAATTGGTAAGACAGAACTAACAAACAGAGTTCCAACAAGTGGAGAGTTCCTTTGTGAAGATGGGAGACTCAAGGCCATCAGTCTAGCACTCACCAATCAGACCTTTATGGCAGAGTGGCCAAAGAAGCCACTCTTCACTTACAGTTTACTTGGAATCCCCTGGGGAAAAGGCACCTGAATGACTCAGATCAAGAAGCAAAATCATTTGACTATAGTGAAACAAAACTAACATTTTCACCAGCAGAAGGAAAACCAGCATCCCTTCAGTGATACCAACACTGTTGTCAAACATGGTGAGTGGAGCAGGATTCTGCAGGAATGAGGCTCTGTGATAGCAATTAGGTGAATGAAGCAAGATAAAAGACAGCTATATCCAAAAGATAAAAATAACATAGAATCTCTTCAAAGATCAGTCTAAATGTAAAAAGAAAATGCAGGAAAGCTGAAAGCATAATGAAACTTTAATTTGTTTCTGTGATAAACCAATATTAAACTAAATTAATCTGTTTTCCTCCATGTAATGGAATAGGTGACAATCCTTCTACTTTGTACTTAACAGGTCCTATACAGATTACAAACTTTTAATAGATTCTGCGTTTTTCAGGCATACCAAGAACTATCACTATATGAAGTATAAGTCCTAGGGTGATCAGTTACATTAATTTCTACTTTTACGTTAATATATCAGTGACTAATGATCCAGTATATTTGGTTAATGTGTCACTTATTGATAATTGGATATGTTAGAAAGATTTGTATTGTTTGGCATGTTACCTCAATTTCATTTGTATTTAGTTTCATACAATGTGTGCATTCACTTACTGATCAAATACATAAATCCCTTTGTTAGCATTATCATGTATGATGGAAGGGTAAAGCAAGTGATCCCATTCTAGTGCAACATCTGATTTCTGGCTGGAGCTGTTTCATCTGAACTTATTTGTTAATTTCAATTATGGGAAATGGGAAAAATACTGGAAAAACAAGTAAAAGGGTGAATTGCAACTTTTTTTTCATCAAACTAATTGCTATGATTGTAAATATGAAAACACTGGTTAGAATAAGAAAAGTATAGGTAAGGGTATGCAAGAATGTCCATTTACTTGAGTAAGCCTGTGGGAGTGGATGGAGTCAAATGAGTCAAACAAGCAGCCCATGTAAACAAATTAGATAGGAATGTGCATTATTCAGACAGGAACCAACTGAGTAGTTGTAGCACTAAGGTCTGTAGAAACTGAGGAAACATTTGAATTCTACATAAAGTAGCTTTGCCACTGTGATGGTAAAGGAAAGAGAAAAGTGCAGACAATTAAAAAGACAAAGAATGATCCAAATACAAGAAAGCAGCTTGGCAGCTGGGATGATTGTAACTTATCAAAAACAAGTGACTGTGATCTGCAGAAATATTATGTAAAATAAAGTAATTAATTTGAAAAAAAAAAGGGGGGGGGGGTCAGAGATTGCCCGTAGTGCACTTTTTGAAAAAACCTCTGGAGGGCAGTAACGGTCTTTTCTACAGCAAATTCAACGCGAAGAAGAAAGTGCACAAGAAGAAGAAGTAAAACGTTCATCGATGTCGTAGGCTTAATAAAGTTGTAGCACATTGGTGTTTAGTGGCAGCGTGAAGCGTGCGTGCATGCTTGATGTATAAGAAAATAGTGTTATTTTATATATTTTAGAAATACCGTGTTGGCAGTCATAAAGTGAAGTCTTTAGTTGGTAGAAGTAACATTTGCTAACTAGCATTCGCTATCTTAAGTATCTTGCTAAAACGGCTCGCGCGTTTATCGCCATTTTGCGCATTCAACAGATTTATACTTTTGCCAGCATAAAGGTACAGTAATCAGGGCAGAAATTATAGTACCATGAAAACCCGTTCTGTTGATAATTGTGTGGTTTATACAGAATTGTTAACGTTGCTGTTACTTATAACGACCCTTCCTTTGTTACAGGCGAAGCGTTTGCAGAATGGCAGAGGCAGACCGACCAGGGAAGCTCTTCATCGGTGGTTTGAACACTGAGACCACCGAGAAGGCCTTGGAGCAGTACTTCAGTAAATATGGCAGGATTGTCGAAGGTGAGTATTTTGAGCAGAGTCTATTTAAAATTATTTAAGTTAAATTCAACCCTCTTGTGTTGATTCGCGCCTTTACATAGCTAACGTCCTTTCTATCGCTGCCGTACAGAAGGCATGTGTCTGCAACACAGCTTCTCACTGAATGATTGTTACAATTTGAATTAAGATTGATTTTGAGTTATGGTGAAATTTTAGCACCAGATATTAATATATGAATGACGCTGTATTAATCCCGCCATTAATTCTATAGTAATTGAATTCACCAATATGTGATTAAATTTTTTTTAATCGAATAAAGCAGAAACTCCGTGGGCCTCGTTTTCTCAACGATCCATGTTTGTAATTATAATTTTAGTGATGGATCTAATTCAAGGAATTTAGTCTTTCAACAGAAAACAAACAACAACAACAAAAAACTACTCTGTGAGATGGGGAACTTAAAGGCAATAAGTAGTTAGAATTATACTTTTAGTTAACATGATGAAATATTTGTGTTTGAAATATAGTATATTCTTTTTTTTATTAACTCAATTAATGCTTTTCTGTATTGCCAAAGGTTATTAGTTCTGTCTTCACTTTGTATTTCTGTATTTCAGTGCTTTTGATGAAAGACCGTGAAACAAACAAATCGAGAGGCTTTGCATTTGTAACCTTTGAAAGTCCTGCTGATGCCAAGGATGCAGCACGTGAGATGAATGGAAAGGTATTTTTTATTTGTATATTTCTTTATTTTAAAAGTATTTTGAATCAAAGTTGTGGTTGTAATTGTACCTCTTCAATTAGTCTCTTGATGGCAAACCTATCAAAGTGGAGCAAGCTACAAAGCCTCAATTTGAGAGTGCTGGAAGGCGAGGACCTCCACCCATGCACTCCCGCAGTCGTGGTCCTCCCAGAGGTCCCCGTGGCTCCAGAGGAGGTCCTGGTGGCATGAGGGGGCCCCCTTCCAGAGGCAAGTTATTTTATGTTAGTCAATTGGGTGTAAGTTATAGAACAAGGTGCACTAATTTAATATTTTTATTAACTGCATTTTCATAATATTTTTTGTTCTGAATTCAATTTAATATTTGAATTTATCTGCCCAGACTACTATGATAATTCAGGAAGTGGAGACCCCTTCTTTAAAGGGATGTCATCCAGGGGTCCACCAATGAAACGAGGGCCCCCAGTTCGTAATGGAGGCCCCCCGCCCAAGAGGTCTGCCCCATCAGGTCCTATGAATAGGCGTAAGTAGCTGTTCTTTTATATCCAACGAAAGATATGCAAGTATTTGGAAAATGGAAGGATACCTTTTGGTTTCCTATTTAAGATGTTCTCTGTAACCTTATTAAAAATGTTCACCATGCTGGGTGTTTTGTAGAATCTTGTTCTTTTACATACATGGATTAGCTTCTGCTTTCTATTTAGTTGGCTAATATATCATTATACATTCTAGCCTCTATGTCAAGGGACAGGGATCCTTATGGCCCCCCCCCACCTCGCAGAGACTCTATGATGTCCAGGAGAGATGATTATCCATCACCAAGAGATGATCATTACAACCCTAAAGATGGGTAAGAGAGTTCTTGTTTTGTTACATTCTAATGTATTAAACTATCTAACAAAAACAAGATTTTTGCCAGATTTGTTGGATTTTAAAGAAAAAGAAAATAATCGCAAACTGTTAGAAAAACTGTTTAAAAAGCCGGTTCCAATATATCGGCCAATTTATGAAATATGGATATACACAAGATACATACTGTACATGAACACAGATGCGTTTAATACTGAGAATATGATTCAAGACTAAGAAACAGAACAACATAGAATTTAAATGTGTAACTTTAACATTATATAT